>JAOWBW010001581.1:0-254974 GCA_026119855.1 Campanula takesimana
TGGGTCAGCATGAGGCCTCTGAAGCTAATGAACTTCCCAAGGAGAAGGAAACGTGAAAGACAAATAGCGCCAAGGGGGTGTTATAGCTTAACCTGAGGTCTTGGGTTCGAGCCATGGGAATGCAGCAGTGTTAAAACTTTGTTTGGAGAGCTTTTCCTTTCCGCCCTTGTGGTCCTACTCCTACCCGACTCTAACCAGATTAGTTGACATCCATTTTGGTGTTTGGATACTGGTGGCTCAAACTAAAAAGCAAGGACTTTTTGTTAGAATCACGCCCTTTTTTTAAAAATCAACTACTGGAAAAACTTCGTTTACAGAAAAATGCGATAAAAAACATTGATCTCTGAAAGTGTTGTAGGCACAAATCATATGAATATTTTTGACGTGGAGTCTAGTTATGCATTGTGGCCCTTTGTCTAACAAGTTAAACTTTAGAGAGTTGGTTTCTATTGTATTAGAGCTTCTGGTTTCGGCAGTCTCAGATTTGAGGTAACCACTGCAAATTGTTACCCGATTATTGTTGGTTGACAAGTTGAGAACTCTTATATGGTTTGTGATGCACCTAGCGTTGACTGTTGATTCATCTCTCCACATGCCAACAGGCTCCATGTGTGAGGCGGAGTGGTGAATCATGCTATCCATTGTTGCGTTCTTGTTAAGTGCTTAAGATTTTAGATGAGCTGGCTGCTTAACCACTTTGTTTTGTGTACCTTTTATTGTTAATTTTTGGAAGAAAATTTATATAACAGAGCTCTGAAATGTCGCAAAGTATTTGTCCTTTAGTTGCAGCAATTGCATACATTAAATCTTAGTGGTGCAAAAGTTACCACCACACAGTTTAATTTTCAAGTCCATGCCACTTTTTTTTTTTTTTCAAACTTACTATCTTTCATTTTCTTCTGTACTTCTTACGGTCTTTCTTTCATCACTTTGAAGTTCTGTAAATTTCAAGTTGATTTTTTTTTTCTGTAAGAACTGTCTCGTCATGTCATTTGACTTTTTTATTTAAACACAAGCGCATCCAATTGTAATGTAGGTCAAGGAGGAAAAGAAATGCTTCAACTGGAGAGGCTTCTGAATCTGCAGGCTCAGGTACATTGCCTTGTCTTAAATTTGCATAACCGAATGCATTCAAACTAAATTAAGTTAAGCAACACGATATTGAAATGCTTTGGTCTGAGGAGTCAAAGGGATTGTATGTTTCCTACTAGCATTAGAGGCATGATGCATGCACGATTCATGATAATGTGGGAACTAAAAGTGGATTGGATTTAGAGTGTTTGTTGACTACTAAGTTGTATACTCCCTAGTCCATCCGTCCCAAAAAAATGTCGCATGTTTGACATTTTTGGTCAACTTGATTTAATTTGTTACCGTTATTCAATTATTCTCATGAAATTGTGAAAATTGGTAATGGTGGTAATTAAATAGAGAATCAAATACAATTTTTAGAATTTTGTTTAGATGATTAAATATTAATCAAATTATGGTCAAATTTCAACTAAGCTGATTAAAAAGTCAAACATGCGACATTTATTTTGGGACATGCGGAGTACTTAAGAGAGAAACATGGGGATTAAATCTCTCATGACAAATAGCAACTTAATAAAGACTAGAGGTATATAATACTCCCCTTGTTCCATGTAAAGAGTCCGTGTTTGAAAGTTTGTCATATGAATTTCGTACTTGTAAACCTTTCTATATCTAAAGTTATAATTATTTTTTTTGAACAAAAAAGCAACATGCATCAAATTATCATATTTCTAACATGAAAAGTTCATTTTGAGAAACAAATAAATATTTCTAGCTTATTTCTGAAAGTAGCTCTTAACATGGAACATCCTGAAAAGGGACAGTGAACTTTTAATGCGGAAGGGAGAAAGTAGAACTTAACCTAGATTTTTGTCTTTGCTAGGAAGAACGAAAACTTCAGTGTCGGTGTACTTACCAGGATGAAGATATACTACAGCGAAAGCATTTATTTTGATTGAGTCGTGTAAAAGTGGAATCAGTTTATTTAGATGTGGGAGAGAACATACTCCCTCCATCCCATTTGAAATTGCAAAATTTGCCATTTTAGGCCCCACTTAAAATTGCAAATTCTCATATTGAAAACTTAAAAGTGTTTTTTAATCAATGAGACTCACTTGTCATACTCACATCAACTAACACACTTACTATTCCTTACCCCACTAATTATTCCTACCCTGTCTATCTATACCCACAACATACCCTGTCTATCTATACCCACAACACATCAACACCTTAATATTTTGTAGTTCTCCTTAATTACCGTGCACGACAATTTTTTGCAATACAAATGGGACGGAGGGAGTATAGTGTTATGTTTGGAGTGTCTACATAACAATTACGAGGATTTATTGATTGGATCTTTATTATATGGGTTCTCAGTAAATAAATGGACGCCTCTAGATTTTTTCAAGAAAGCAAGTAGATTATCGAGGAAAAGAGCATTTTTTGTTAGCATTATCAGTTTTCTTTCTACAAATTGTTTCTACACATATTTATCACTAAAAGTTTTACTTATGTTGATACATCGTTTGGCTTCTTCAATGATTACTTAGGTCATGGAACAACTGATGGGAAAAAGGCTCTATATCACTGCAATTACTGCAACAAAGACATTACTGGAAAAATACGCATCAAATGTGCTATGTGTCCTGATTTCGACCTATGCATAGAGTGTTTCTCTGTTGGTGCAGAAGTCAAGCCTCATAAAAGCAATCACCCTTATCGGGTCATGGTTGGTAGCTGCATTTACAGGACCATTCTTATACTCTATCCTTCCCAAATTGAATGTTCACTTTTGAGTTTTAGGAAAATTTAAGGAAATTGACATTTAGGCGTTTTTATAGCATATATGCACATATACCCTTAATGATCTCACCATATAACATTATTAGTATAAGAGTAAAACTAGAGCAGTATGATCACCTAAGAGCTTTATGTAACTTTACTAAAAAAAAGTTCGTTTTGGGACTTTTTTTTGTTGCCAAAATGGGCATTCATTTTGGGACAGAGGGAATAATACTTGTGCTTATAAAAGGTAATAGTCTGGGGTGTCAAGTTAGTAGCAGATTAACAATTTATCCCATTGTTCTGGAGTTGTCCAATAAAGCCACCTTAAAGTTACATGATTCGTTTTAGGTGGAAGAGTTCGGATTTTCTTTGAGTTGATACATTTTAACTAAACAACTACTATTTTGGGTTGTAATACGCGTGATATATTGTCTCTTAATCTTGAATATCATTGTGGGTACATAATATGATTCCGTAGTTGCACATGGAACTCCAAATGCCAAATGCTTCTTGATGCTGCATTTCCCCGCTATGATTCTTGATAGTTATGATTCCTTTATTGTGTTTCCACACGCTTTTTGTTATGTACTGAAAAAGTCAAGAACAGTTCCCTGTTGATTTACCATTTCTTAATTTCAAGTCTGCACAATTATCTGTATAGTACCTTATGACGTGATACTTAAATAGACCGACGTTGATGGTGTCTATTGGATCGTGTGTTAATGATCTTCATATTTTTTACATTAACAGGACAATTTATCTTTTCCTCTGATCTTTCCAGACTGGAATGCTGATGAAGAAATGTTGCTTCTAGAGGTGTAATGATTTCTTTACTCCATTGTATGCTCAACACCTATATGACTTGAGTATTACCTGATTTTAATGATTATCAGAATATAATTTCAGCTTAATTCCTTGTCTTTTGTGCTATGAAATTTACCAATTTAGGCTATTGAGATGTATGGCATGGGGAATTGGGTGGAAATTGGTGACCATGTTGGAACAAAGAGCAAAGAAGTATGCATCGAACATTACAAGAGCGCATACCTAAATTCCCCGTACTTCCCTCTTCCGGTATGACTTAATGATTTATGATATAACTTTTTACTTTTGCTTTTGATATCTATATCTGCAGCTAACTCATGGAGAATATCTCTTTAGGACATGACTCATGTGGTTGGGAAAAATAGAAAAGAACTTCTAGCTATGGCTAAAGGGCATGGTGAGGAAAAGAAAGGTCAGTGTAAACTGTTACCCTTCTATCATTTGTTTTGTTTAAACAATGCTCATCTTGAAATTTCCAATGTCCTCCTTTTTTCTTTTTTTTTTTACTAGAAGAATTTTCTATATTTGTCATTTCTTTAATATTTCGGGAGGCTAATAACTTCTTTTATTTTCTGTTTTTTTATTTTTTTATTTTATATTGTTGGACTATCCCTTTTAGTGGTCATGTTTGGTGCTAATGATAGAAAATATAAATGTTCCCATCTGTGTATCACAGGACTGTCTTCTCCAGTGGAAATTAAGATGAAGGATGAAAGTCCATTTTCCCTTTCGAGAGTCAAGTACGTCCCCTTCTATTTCCTGTGTATATGACACATAACCTTGTTTCTCTACAAGTGTTTTTAGTTCAGCTATTATCTATCTTACTAGAATCGAAGAATCACACAAAAACGGTGCTACAAATCGTTTACTTTCTGGGCCTCCCACTGCAGGTAATATATTTTTATGACACATTCTTGTGTCTTTATTAATACCATATCTCTTTTAAACTAGATGCTTCAAATGCTTTCTTGGGAGATGGATATCTTTACAATCAATCTGCTACAGGTCCACCTGCTTTAAAGAAAAACAAACCTCAGGTCAAGGATGCATTGGATTCTCCAAAACTCGAAGGTTGATATATTGTTCTTTCTATAGCTTTTTTTTTTTTTTTTTTTTTTTTTTTGAAATGCTTGTTCTCTTGTTCACAAGATTTATTAATATAATTTACTGGCAGATCATGTGCCTGGGAGGAATTTTGGTGGTAAAAGGCCTCAACCTTCAAAGGATGATGGCCCTTCTTTGATGGAACTAAGTGGTTATAATGCCAAACGGGAGGAATTTGACCCTGAATATGATAATGATGCTGAGCAGTTGCTAGCTGAAATGGAATTCAAGGAGACTGACGCTGACGAGGAGCGTGAACTTAAGTTGCGTGTGCTTCGTGTCTATTCCAAGAGGTATCTAAGTCAACAGCTTTCAATCCAATAGTGCACCATCGTGTGGCAATTACTCACGTGAGATGGAGGGAGGACAATTTAAATGCAGATACTCCCTCTGTCCCATAATATATATTGCATTTGACTTGTTAACGTTTTTAAGGAATGTCCTCTACTTGTTTGCACATTGCTTGTACTAAAATTGCACTAAGAGTATTTCTTTGTCTAGAAAGAAGATTTTGGGACATGAAAAAGAAAATGCGACATTTTATGGGACTGTGGGAGTATTTCTCAATATACCGGCTTCATTGTTTAGTTGCCATTTCATTTACTTCCTGCAGGCTCGATGAGAGGAAACGGAGGAAAAATTTCATTCTAGAAAGAAACCTGCTCCATCCAAACCCTTTTGAGAAGGACTTGTCTCAAGAAGAGAAGAATATATGCAGGCGTTATGATATTTTTATGCGGTTTCACTCCAAGGAGGATCATGAAGAGTTGCTCAAGTCTGTAATCGCAGAGCATCGGATTCTGAAAAGGTTACAAGACCTTGCGGTATGTTTCTTGCACTGAAGCTCCTTATGATCTCAATCATCAAATTCCAAAAATAAAATAAAAGTAGTACTACCTCTGTCCCAAAATGAATGTCTGAAATTGCTCGATCATATTGGGACAGAGGCAGTAGTATTTAGGGATGGCAATTCGCCCGAACCCGATCCGAACCCGAAGGTGATCCTCCCCGAAAAAGTAGGGTTCGGGTTGTAATTTTCATGACCCGAGTGGGTTAGGGCCGGGTTCGGGTTTTGATGTTGACCCGATGTGACCCGACCGCACCCCTATGTACAGAGTTAACATATTATGTTATTTAATTATATTATAAGTGTTGTGCAATTTATTTTTATAGTTGTTTGTGGGTGATGTTTGATGATTTAAGACTGATTTGTATAACTGGTTCAAATTTAGGCTTAAACATAGATTGGGTCCAAGCGAATATGAGCTAAAAAAAAATAGATATTGATACACTTCGGGTCGGGTCGGGCGGTTTCAGGTTTCACTCTCTTTGGGTCGTTGGGTTCGGTTTTGACGAAACCCGCCCGTTGCCATCCCTAGTAGTATTAGTAATAATGGATATAAATATTAAAGAGTAATTTCAGACATTCATTTTAGAACAGATGTGGTAGTATTAGTAAATAGTAATAATGGATATAAATAATAAAGAGCAATTTCTGACAATCATTTTGGGACAGAGGTAGTAGTATTAGTAATAATGGATATAAATAATAAAGAGCAATTTCAGACATTCATTTTGGGACCGAGGTAGTAGAATTAGTAATATTGGATATAAATAATATTTACTCTTCAATCTAAATGCAGGAAGCTCGAGCTGCAGGATGCCATTCGTCAGCTGCAGCTGATGTATATCTAGAACAGAAAAGAAGGACGGAGAAGAAAGCGGTTTCAGAAAAGAAACTGGCCCACGGAGCCAGGGAGGTCTTAACGTGCCTATATCTTCAGACTTGATAGGCATGTATTCAAATCCAAGAACAACAGAAGCAGCTAATCCAAGCTCTTTCACGGACATAAGTATATTGTCATCTCCTAGGGCAGACTTACTCTCTGAATCCGTACGTAATGCAGTTTTTAGTTTCTTTTTAAGATAATTTTCTTCTTCTGAATCTGATCACATACCAACTTCTTTATGCTATAACATGTGGAAAGGGTCATTTAAACACTATGGTATTTATGGTGAAACTATTTTAAATGTGTTGGCAGGAGAAACGATTATGCAGGGAAATCAGGTTACCTGCACCCCAGTACCTTAAGATGCAAGAAGTTATGTCTGTACAAATCTTTAGCGGGAATATCACCAAGAAATCGGATGCTTATCCTCTCTTCAATATCGAACCGATGAAAGTTGATAGAGTTTATGACATGCTTGTCAGAAAGGGAATTGCGTTACTATGAAGCATCTTCTTCAATAAGATCCAGTTAGTTAAGGTGTACTATGCACTTGTTAATGTATTGTATTTATTATTTCTGGATTAATGTTTTTTCCTAGGACAGTTTGTTTTGAATTATGATATAGCAATTCAATCAATTTTTGAGGACTTGGGATCCTCTGTTTCATACCATATGTATCAATCAAATTCCACAAAGTTTGCAAACATGGGCAAAATAATACTCCTAGAGAGAAAAAAAAAAATCCCAAAATAACCCATCATAATGTGGAGCCCCCACTTTGGCATGGCTTTAGCTGAAAGATAAGGCATAAACACCAAACGAAAAATCACCACCACTAAAAAATCAATCTTCATCCCAAAAGAACCACACCCAAACCTTTCCACTCCATCCTCAGTTCAACATTCAAAAATCATGAAAACCTTCACATTCAGATCCCAATTCATCTTCCCAACTCACTCCAATCTCACCAACCCACCAAAATCTCATCCAATCTTCATCCCCACAAGATCCAAATCCATCAAAAACACATTACCCCTACCACCCACATCAAAATTCATCCCAAAAACCAAGTATTTAACCAAAACCCCCATGCTATTAGATTCAAATCTCACACCCATCTCCAAGAAACCTTCAAGAAACGAGATAACCCCAGATGGGTATTCAAGGTATGTGATTTTGGGTGCTGCATCAGTAGGATTGTTGATGTTTCTGATGGGTAGTGATGATGGTCAAAAGGCACTGGCTTTGGGGCCAGGAGGGCCATTAATGGAAGATTTTTGGGATAATATGAGGAGATATGGGCTATATGTTTTGACAGTGAGCACAGGTGCACTTTCTGCCATTTTCTATCCCATTTTTGAGCTGTTGAAGAACCCCATCACTGCTATTTTGATATTGGTGATTGTTGGTGGAGGGTTTTATATTGTTACTCAAGTTGTTTCTGCCATGATTGGTGTTACTGATTTTAGTTATCAGTATACCTACTAGTTTTTTTTTTTTTTTTTTTTTTTAATATTTGATATGATGATCTTTGTAGTTATCTTGTACTGTAATTCACATTCTCCTTTGATTTTATGTACTTCAATACAAGACATTATATGTTTTGAATAGGAGAATTGTTGTAAGTACTCCTCTTCTTGATCGATACATTATGTTATGCTTAGTACGCTTCCACAATTTTTGTAGAGTTGGTTTGGGGGGAAACTAGTTCCTCTATGAGTTATAAAAAGTTCATTTTTTAACCCTTAAACCTTAAACCCTAAACCCTAACCCTTATAAAAACAAGACTTTTTATAACTTATGGAGAAACTAGTTGCCCCCAAAATTTCTCATTTTTGTATGGTAGAATGTAGTGTTATTGTTGTTATTTACTAAGGTACCAAAATGAATTTTCAATTTATTTAAAAATTAAATTTGCTCATGATAAATTTGAGATTGTTGGTGCTGTTAACTTTTTCTGCTATGATGCAGCGAACGATCATGTGGCTTATAAAATGAGGTCTCATAATTATATCGGTGTTTTTAATTAGAGTGTGCCGGGTCCACTATCGATGTAGCCAATAAAATATCGCCACCACATCTTGTATCCTTCATTTTGTAACCTTCTTTTGTAAGCCTAGCATTGCCCTTAAGATTGAGCCATATCATTCTTGAGATTGAGATAAAATGTCACATTAACCCTGATATTTGGATTTGCATTATAGCTATATTGATGGTTCAGACAATTAATTTCCATGTATTTTCGTCCGTTCTAAGATAAATGTTTAAAGAGGAAGTTTTGTGTGAGACGTATCTCGTGTAGAGAGAGGAAATATAGTTGCCCCGCTCTTCCCATAGGGTGCAAACCATTTATTCTCTAAAAAAAAAACCGTCTCACCATCCCACATCTCATATAAGTTTTGGTCATGTTGAAAATTGTTTTAAGTTTGATGTCGTGACAGTGTCCAAACTATTGAAAATGTCCAAACTATTGAAAAGCAAAAATAATGGGCTAATAGACCAACCAACCAATTTTGTTGTTGTTGTTGTTGTTGATAAGATACTTCTAATTATTTATTAAAAAAATAGGCTCAGTACTTATAAAAGTTGTTGTACATATTTCTGGCGTATAAAGCATTGTTATGCGCCAATTTAACAACAAAGAGGTGATATTACAACGAATTCGTAAATCATAAATAGATAATCATAATCATTCTAAAATGATTCAGTTATTACAAAAACATATTATTATAGACATTAATTATTAATTATTCTGGTGATACAGATAGATATATACCAAAATCAAGAACAAACTAAGCACAAAAGGCACCATTTACATATATTTATAATGGGCCAGCTAGATAATGACCGTGGGCTGGGCTTTACAAAACAACAACGGGCTGGGCTTTAGTAGCAAGTAACTGAAGATACTGACATTGGGTACTGAAAGCTATTGGCATACTGAAAAGAGAGGCTTTCTCCTGGATTTAGAGGCTCTCCATTATTGACAAGGCAATCATCATAATAAATTCTTCTGAAAATGTTAGGGTTAATTAACCGAGCCGAACTAAACCAACCGCAACTCAGATGAATGTTTGAGATGCTGCATTCTCCCGAGACGCATACGTTCTCAATTTGGACCGTGTAGGTTGGGATACCATTTGGGAGCGGAGATGTGGGGCCTTGGAATAGGTATATACTTTCCTTTGAGCACGGTGCACCCATCCGGTTCACGGACCCACCAATATCTTCATGAAATTTTAAAAATTCACATAATTTCTAAATTTAGTTAATATAACGCTATATAAACCAAAAAGTGTTCTACATCTAAAGTTTGGAATCGTGAGTAGAAAAGGGCTTGATGTTCTAAAACTCGCAGATTAAGGTCTAAAGTTGATGAAAACTAGCTGTTAAGGGCTTTCCGACGGAAACATTAGATTTTTCAGCTAAATCAATATGTGTCGTTCACATGTGTGGACTCACATGAAATTAATGTTAATTTTTTATGAGGTAAAAAGGAAAATTTACTTTTGGTCATTTAAAGATTAAATCTTTCATTTTTAGTCCATAAAAAGTAAAATTAATTTCAGTTAAGTCCACATGTGCATGACACGTTGATTTAACTGAAAAATCTAACATTTTCGTTAAAAAGCTAGCCCTTAATTGCTAGTTTTCGTCAACTTTAAACTCTGATCCGCTAGTTTTAGAACAACAGACTACTTTCTACGAACGACCCCAAAGTTTAGACCTTTATTTGTCATTTGCCCAACTAAGTACTCTTTTAGGTGTTATACTGCACAACACAGTGGTACTGAAAATGTTGTACAGTACAACACTTTAAAGCATATTTGGTGTGCATAATTAATTTTATATATCTAGTAGTCGCATGCATACCAGGAAAGGACAGTAGCTTTCTGTTAATGGTGGTGGTGGAAGTGGCAGATAGATTGTTCTTGGAAAAGATGAGTTCTTGAGAATAGGTGCCGTCAGTTGACTCCAATGCTGCATAAATCTCCACAACTGTAATAAAAAAAAGTAGGGCTACATTAAAAAAGTCAACTTATGAACTACTCCAAGCATGTGATCTCTCAGTTCCATTAAAAAAGAAGCCAACTTTATTTCCATACATCTTTTCAACAAGTCCAAAGAGTATATATAGTCCCAAAATGAATGTCCGAATTCCAGTATTTTGACATGGAAGGAGTACTATTTTCCTTATCGTATACAGTATATTTGACAAAAAGAATGGAAAACAAAAACTGATATTTTTTTCTTGTGAATCAAAAAATACAATGTCATTTTATTACAAATTCTAAAAAGAGTTTCATTATAGAAACTGTCAAATTTTTAATAAGTGGCCACATTGAGGGAGTGGGAGAGGAAGAGGGGAGAGAGTATACCAAAGAAAAGAGGGAAGGCAAACCCAAAGGCCAAAACCAAACATAGCATGCAGAACTTCTTGTTATGATAAACATTCATGTTCATGTTCATCTTTTCTTCTTCTTCTTCTTCTTTGTTTTCTCGCACTCGCCGCCTGCACATCATATCACCCTAAGTAAATAAGAAAAAATATTCAAGAAACATATACCTATACATGGATGCATGGAATTACAACTGATGGATTAAAAATAATTAAATCAAAATTTTGATTGAATTTCTAACCCCAATGATTCTTCCCAAATAGGTAATTACATATAGTTGTTCATCCGGGAAGTGAGTATAAAATTTATGGAGTATCAAAGTGAATCTTGTGAAGTGAATTCAGAAGGGTTCATTTCATGCAATCTTCTTATGAGTTGAAGTAGATTTATAGCACTGCGAAATACTCCTATAAATACTAACATAATTACTGTATTAATTAGGGGAGGGGAATAGGGGATGGATGGGATGGGAGGGGTGAGGTCCACTTTTTTTTTTTTTTTTTAATATTTTTTTTTTTACTTTTAAATTTGATAAGATGAGGTATCTGTATATAGGGAAGTAGCCCTACATGGGAGATTATCAATTTTAATTAATGCACTTTATTTTTTTGGTCAGAAAAATAAATACTGCAATGCACTGTTAATAACACAAGGTGTAGCAATATTCATACTTTCCTGGCAAGTGGCAAGCTGTGGGATACAACCAGTACTACTAATTACTAATCTCTCTCTTCTCTACCGAATACTAGCAATTGTTTTTTTTTTTTTTTTTTAAAAAGAACTTTTCCCTTTTAAAATACTCATTACATCTCAAAATACATGTCGTTTTAAACATTTTCATGCGTATTAAAAAAATGCAATTAATGCATGTGAAAAAGTCTCATATACCCTTAAAGTACTCCAATTACCTAGGCAATTAAATACTTGCGTAAGAGATGGTAGTTCACTATCATTAATAAAGGTATAACTGGTATACAACAATAAAAAAAAACCTTGAAAATAGTAAACAACAAATATTTTGAGACAAAAATTAACACCTAAAACGATATGTATTTTTGAGACGGAGAGAGTATAAATTATTTATGAGCTTAGTCAGTCAGCTCGCCCTAGGTACATACTCCCTCAGTCCCACCTTACTTGAGACTTATTTCCATTTTGGTCCGGCCCACTTCACTTGAGACTCCCCAAAATAGCCATCTTTTTATTATTTTATATTCAAACTACCCCACCAATCATTCTCGCTCTTCATTTTCCACCACTCAATTTATTCAACCAACACTACTATTTACCCCACTCATTCTCTCTCTTCATTTTCTACCACACATTTACTTTACTTTATTCTTTTTTCTTAGTTATTGTGCCCACTTTTTAGGTCTCAAGTGAGGTGGGACGGAGGGAGTACTCCCTCCGAGGACCCAAAATGATCTTCGCACTTTTTTTTTACGTTACTATGAAGGAATTTTGAGCAATGATTTTAGGTTGATTTAATTATCTTAATAAAAAATCTAAAGCTTCTTATTAATAGTATTGTTGATGGTGTGTCAAATTCAAGTTTTAGAATTTCATCAGTACAATTGAATCAACTTAAAATTATTGCTCAAATATCTTTCGTAGTGAAGGCGAAAAAAGTGTGAAGATCATTTTGGGACGGAAAGAATAATAAAATGCATACAAAATGTATTATTGATTGATTTTTTTCATGAGTTATATGGTTAATATTAATTGGACAAAGCTCAACAAATACCTTGTTCGTCTTAAAAAAGGAGAATATTCTCTATATCTCAACTCGTGCTGCAACTAGCATTGTAAAGGCAAGCCTCCTACAACAATTCTCTGATACTCCCTCTGTCCTAAAATGATCTTTTCATTTGCCATGTTTTATTGTCTCAAAAAGTTATTCTCATTTCAACAATTTAGGCTTTAAAAGTGTACAAACAAAACATGGTTAGTGAAGCAAATGTTCATATCCTTAAAAACATTAAATAGTCAAACATGAATGTCCAAACTTATAAAATAAAAGTAGTAGAGTATAATTTACGTGTTTCTTCCTTTCTCTATATCAATGACGTTGCCAAAATAAATTTTGATGCAACGACAACATATGCTTGTCCCATACCTGCCAACTTTTGAATATTTCCTAGTAACTTAAAGTTTATACTTTGGGATGGCAACGGGTCGGGTTCGGGTGTGGGTTTCAGCAAAACCGAACCCGACCCTAATGTCAAAAGACGCGGCCCGAACCCGACCCGAAGACAAGGAAACCCACCCGACCCGAAGTGTGCAAAATTATAATTTTTTTAGCTTATATTTGCTTGGGCTCAATCTATGTATAAGCTTAAATTTTAATTAGTTATAGAAATTAGTTTAAAATCATCAAACCTCACTAAAAAACAACTATAAAAATAAATTGAACAACATATGATATGATTAACTAACATAATATCTTGACTTTGTACATGAGGGTGCGGGTCAGATCGGATCACTGCGGGTCAATATCAAAACCCGACCCTAACCCGCTCGGGTCATGAAAACTACAACCCGAACCCGACTTTTTCGGGGCGGATCGCCTTCGGGTTCAGTCAAATTGCCATCCATACTCCTCTGTTCTAAAATAAATATCTTATTTTTTATTTTCGTTTGTCTTAAAATAAATGCCGCCTTACTTAAAATAGGGGTATGCAGTTTGGTGAACTTCATGTACTACTCATTCTAATAGGCACAAGCATTGCAATATCATAGGAAGTGTCACTATACCCATATATGAATAAATTGGGACAAACATGAAAATATAACTAAAAGTATAAAAACATTGAATTATTAACTATGACATTTATTTTGAGACAAGAGGGTACTCTCTCTGGTCCAAAATAACTGTCTCTTTTGGCATTTGCACAATTCTTAAGAAATGCAATCACCCACTAAAACAATTAATAAAAGAGAACAAGTTTCAATGCAAGGGTAAAAGAGACATTTAGCTCAAAAGTGACAATTATTTTGAATCAAAATTTTAGTTCAAAAGTGACAGTTATTTTGAACAGGAGGACCAGTACTTACTCTAGGGCCTTTTCGGTCTATAATTAAAAAGGTCCTTGTTTTCATGCATAAACCTTAAATTGCTTCAAGTTGATGTTGTCCCAACCTTTTGGGTTCATACATACCCCACGGTATCTTCATTTGTTCCAAAATTATGATTGATTTTTTTTTAATTTCTAAATTGATCAATAAATCAATCAAAATTGATTTGAAACTACTCCTTCCGTCCCAAAATGATATTTTCATTTGCCATTTCTCATTGTCCAAAAAAGTTTTTCACATTTCTACATTTTAGGTTTAAACAAAGCATGGCTAATGCATCAAATGTTCATATCCTTAAAAAGTTTGAGGTTTAAACAAAGCATGGCTAATGCATCAAATGTTCATATCCTTAAAAATTTTGAATAGTCAAACGCGAAGATCATTTTGAGACGGAGGAAGTATAACACTTTCAGAAAAAGAAAGTTATATACAACAACTTATGAGATAAACAGCCCATCAGCCGATCAACTGTCTAATAGTATTCGGTATTTTTGAAAGACCACAAATTTAATCTCTTCTTGTAATAGTTTAAGACATTTATTAATTAAAAATATCTAATTTGAAAAAAAACCGGACGATCAACTAACATGTATGAACTACTTTAGCAGAATCATACACCTAAAATGGTAACATTTGCCTTTCAAAAATAAAAATAAAAAATGGTAACATTTGGATGCACGTTAATAGATTTGGTCATTTTAATGTTGTCCCAAGTTATGTTCAAATTTATTAAACATAGTTTTATTAGATTTTATGCCTATAACATCACAAGTGAAGTAGTACTCCCTCCATTTTAATATATCTGCCGCTTTAGAAGTAAAAATTTGGCCAAAATACATTTACCCCCCCAAAGTATCCACCGAATCCCACTTTGCCCCCCAGCGCCAAATTTGTCCCACTTTGCCCCCCAAAGCTTCAATTTGTCCCACTTTCCCCCCCAGCTCCAGACTTTGCACCCCAGCACTAACGAATGTTAGAAAATTTAACAGAATAGGTAACGATTGGACTATTTTGTAATGCTTATTAGTTTTTAAGGGTCAAAATGCAAAGTTTCAAATATTAAGTACTAAAAATTTATTTATTTTTCCAAATATTTAACATTATCTTAAATCTTAAATAATTAATAAGTCTTGAAACTAATACTAATTTTATGCTAATTTTTTTTTTTTAAAAAAATATGAAATTATTTTTTTAATAAAACTAAAAATTAAGTATGTTTTTTTTATTTTTTAAATAAAAATATTTAAAAGAATATTGTACTTTTTTCAACAAACAAAAAAATACAATATTTTTCTAAAATAAAAAAAAGGCTATAATGTTTTAATTTTTTTAAATAAAATTCTTACAAAAATTACAATTTAAAATTTTTATTTTATATTTTTTAAAAATATAAATAAAACTTTACAATGTTTTTTTAGAAAAAAAAATCTTTATTTTTTTAAATATTTTATTTAAAAAATAAAAAAAACATACTTAATTTTTAGTTTTATTAAAAAAATAAATTTCATTTATTTAGAAAAAATAATTTCATATTTTTTTAAAAAAAAAAAATTAGCATAAAATTAGTATTAGTTTCAAGACTTATTAATTATTTATGATTTAAGATAATGTTAAATATTTGGAAAAATAAATAAATTTTTAGTACTTAATATTTGAAACTTTGCATTTTGACCCTTAAAAACTAATAAGCATTACAAAATAGTCCAATCATTACCTATTCTGTTAAATTTTCTAACATTCGTTAGTGCTGGGGTCAAAGTCTGGAGCTGGGGGGGAAAGTGGGACAAATTGAAGCTTTGGGGGGCAAAGTGGGACAAATTTGGCGCTGGGGGGCAAAGTGGGATTCGGTGGATACTTTGGGGGGGTAAATGTATTTTGGCCTAAAAATTTTGTTTCAAAAATATTTGTCACTTTACTATTATCAAGGCATTTTTACTCTTTTGCCTCAATTATACCCCATTTAATGAATGTGAATCATTTCTTATGCTCCCCCCGGTCCAAAATAAATGTCTTTTTTTGCATTTGCACAACTCTTAAGAAATGTAATAATTATCATGATTTAGTGACAGAAGTTTCAACTTTACCCCTATTAAGTGTGCAACTTTCTTACATTAATGTCTCACACTAAGATAATTAATAAAAGAGAACAAGTTTCAATGCAAGGATAAGAGAGACATTTAGCTCAAAAGTGACAATTATTTTGGACCAAAATTTTGGTCTAAAAGTAAAAGTGACAGTTATTTTGAACCGGAGGGAGTACAAACATTACTCACCTAGAGAATTGAATTGTTTTAAGGGAATTGAGTCCTTTCAACTCGCATAATGCGTTTCTTAATATGTGTGAAAAGAACTAAAACGACATACTCCCTCCGTTCCATAACTATGTGCACAAATTGTTATTTTGGCTGTCTTACTGATAAGTCACACTTTCCTAAAATGCAAAGAATCTTTACTATTCATCCCAGTCATTCTCTCATACTTTACTTTTAGACTCACAACACCAATCAACCTACTATTCCCTACCCCACTTCATCTCTCCTACTTCACTTTTCACACTCACAACAGCCACACACTACTATTCATCCCTTAATTCCCGTGCAAATCTTATTTGTGCACATAGTTATGGACGGAGGGAAGGAGTATATTTTAAAACGGATGGAGTAATAAAAGTTGCAACTAAGTCAAACAATGTTTAATGGAAGGTGCTAGCTTAGGTAAGAAGTGGATTTGGGTCAAATCTAATTATGAACAATTCGGCTGCATGTTTAATTGTACATTTATGCTTTTGATTTGATCAACATCATTAGAGTATTCAAGGAACATTCGTGCAGGTTATAATTAAATTTCTATCAAAACATTTTAATACTACTATTTGAGGGGCCTGAAAGTAGTTGGCAATTGGCATGTCATTTATGTCCTGCTTTCCTACTTCATCTTACACATCTCCATTTCTCAAGAATGAATTGTTTTTTTGGTGAAGGATTTGATTATAATCGTAATCGCAATCGTAATCGAAATAGAAATGAATTATCCAGACTTAAGAATCTAAAAAACTGAATCTGTAACCATGTCTTCAAAAGTATATCACCTAAGTCTTAATGTGTCTTATTGATAAGTTAAACTTTCTAAAAATGAAAATTTTATATATTTTGTTATTTAGTTGGACTCACTTATCATAGTCCGTGAGTGTCAACTTTCTGAATGTGGATCACTCTCATTCTATCAACAAGGGAGATTTTCTGCACCACCTGTTTCTCAACACCCACACTCTTAAATACTCCATCCGTCTCAAAATAGATGTCGTTTTGAGAGTTAAATTTTGTCTCAAAATACTTCTCGTTTTACTATTTTCAAAGTTTTTTATGATTTATATCAATTATACCCTTAATAAAGATAGTGAACTATCTCTTACCTAACCATTTAATTACTTAGGTAGTTGAATAACTTTAGGGGTATTTGAGACTATTTTACATGCATTAATGAAATTTCTTAATATGTGTGAAACACTCCAAAACGACATCTATTTTGAGACAGAGGGAGTACAAAAATAGAGAATATACACCTTGCCTTCCAGATAAGCCTGATTCATACTTCCCGTTACACCACTCTGCTGTGATGTACACCTGACAATATGATGTCTAATATTTGGGCAACCAGCGTTAGCTTCTGTAGCTATCTCAACTAGAACATCATCATCAAGAAATATGATGATTTGTGAATGTGCCTACTTCTTCAAAGAAGCCACCACGACATTGTTTTCCTTCCCCTTCTAGCCCTCGACTAAGGGTGTCCATAAGTCTTGTCAATTCAACAAAGCTTTCATCTTGATCTATCATAAACTAAAATTGTTCCGTGTGAACTTTTCGATCTCCACTTCATCATAAGACATTTTTTCCTTCAGACTATTAAACCCAGACAAATGAAAAAATCCCTAGAGCTTCAACCCAGAGCTCTGATACTTATCTGTTATATAACGGCAGCGCGTGATACGAGTTTGACATAACGAATGGGGAAAGATAAACAAATACCAAGTGATAATGAACATAAAATCAAAAGATCACACACACACACACACACACACACACACACACACACACACACACACACACACACACACACACGCACACACACACATATATATATATATATATATATATATATATATATATATATATGTGATTGACTAACGACCTTTTAGTTACGACCACGGAGGGAAGGACATATTTATTACTATAGAGAAATCAAAACACAAATTTGCAGACTATAATTGTGTACTAGAATTCTAGATCACCAGAATAGATAACAAATTACACAATATTGACCAGATTAAGACTCAGACGTGTTCTACAAAACCTATCTAGAACATCATATGGACACCTGATTTAGATACCAGACTGTTGTTGCTAGTACAGATTGATAGTCTCTGTCTATCTTAAATTCAGATTGATGAGTTTATCTCGGATATTGTTCTTGAATCACCAACGAGCATTGATAAAACATAATGAACAAATTAGACAACGCTATCTATCTCTCTAAATGTGTATCTAAAAATCCTGAAATATATCATAATGATACAACTGCTAGGGGATAGCTAGTACTATTATACTAGTTAATAGTCCTTAGGGATACAGGAAACCTGATCAGAACATACCTGATGCAGCGGAATACAACTTAGATCAATCACGACAGAAGATCTAGCACAAACGAAGGAATGAAACCTTCAAACAAGCCAACAATGGCTTCTAGGGTTTGAACCCACAAAGTTGCAAAGCAAACTTTAAAATTAATTAATCAAAACTGTTCAATACAAAGTAGGAAAAGAGTATTTATACTCTAACAACTAATTAAAACCCTAACCCTAATATTGTTTTAAGAAAATACCAAAAATACCCTAAAGTGTTTAATTAAACGTAAACGAAAACTGGAAAAACAAATCTGATCGGCCAAGCGAGCGGGCGCCTGGTCGTGCCCAAGTGGGCGCTTGAACATGGCAGAGAATTCATCCGAATTCCAGGCGGGCGCTTGATGGTGCCCAGGCGGGCGCTTGGTCTGGCGGCAGTGCTACGTATCTTGCTTTTCGGGCTACATCATACACCCCCACTTTAAAATGATTCGTCACCGAATCATGTACCATAAAAGAACCACGCATCCTGGGAGTATTCATCTGGCACTTGACAATGGAAGTCGCCGGCGTTGGACGTCTCGCAACAAGTACTGGTGGAACTCTAAATGCATTCATCCGCTTAGCTCTCCGTGCCGCAGCAGAAAAACCAATAGCCCGAGTAGTACCTGAAATAAAAGATTTTGGAGCGAACAAGGAAATAATTCCTTTCCCTTTATCGATGCCAGGACGCACCCCTTTTTTCCTTCAACGGGCATAAATTAAATTTGACCCCCTCCTTAAAAAAACTAAGAACATTAGTATGCCCATTGTGAGTAGAATCAACATCATAATGCCAAGGACACCCAAGCAACAACTGGCACGCACTCATATCAACCACATCACAAATAGCCACTTCCGAATAATTACCGATAGAAAAAGGAACTACACATTGTTCAGTTACCTTTAATTTACCGGTAGCATTAATCCACCCCACGTGATAGGGAGTTAGGTGTTTCTTAACCTCCAGTTGTAATTTGTCCACCGTCTCCCTAGCAATCAAATTATCACAGCTCCCACTGTCCACAATGATTTTTACTTTGTTATCCGCTAGAAGCCCAACAGTGCGAAAAATACCATGTCTGTTAGGGGATTCATCTTCCGCTGGAGCTGTTAAGGTCACTTTATTACACACAAGTGCCTCATGGTCACTACCATCACCTTCACATTCCTCATTCGGGTCTATCCAACACTCCGAAACGTCATCAGCAGCATCTTTCTCTGCTACATGAACTTGCCCCCGATTAGGACAATTATTAGATAAATGCCCAGGCTGTCCACAACGAAAGCATTAACCACCAAAATTCTTGGCATAGGGGTTGGGATTCTGACGCCCTACAGTTGTATTAGTATCCTTCCCCACCGGCTGAGTCGGAACAGTATCCTGCTTCTCATTAGTAGATTTAGAGCCTGTGGACTGTTCGGTTTCAACTATTGGGGATTTAGATCTCGAAGATTGTCCAATATTAATGGGTTGACGGGACTTAAAAATTAGGCTAAGTTGGTTATACTCAACATTTTTATCACGAGAGATGTCCCCATCAAGAGTTTGAACAGGATATAATTGAACTTGAGATCTAATACTAGGGCGAAGACCATTCACATACCTTGCAGTTTGTTGCCCTTCTGATTCGCCCAAATCGTTACGCGCAGACAGTGTATGAAAACTGTGCGTGTGCTGATCGACAGTCCGATTGTCCTGCTTGCATTCAAGAAATTTCTGATAAATTAACTGCTCGAAATCTGCAGGCAAAAATCGCTGTTTCAGAGCCATCTTCATACGACCCCATGTGCGAACTAGTAGTTTATTCTGCCTCCTTCGGTTGTTAGTAAACTGCTCCCACCATGCAGATGCCCCACCGCGAAGCTTGTAGGCCACATACTGCACTTTCTTCTCGTTCGGAATGTTCATCAAGGAAAAATATTTTTCTACCTCTAAAAGCCAATCTGTAAATTCCTCCATATTGAGCTCCCCCGTGAAAAAGGGTAGATCAGCTTTAATTTTAGGAGACTGATCCATGGGTGCAGCGATAAAATCATCTTCACCCTCCGAATCTGAATCCTCTCCTCTGGCTGGCAGATTACGGCTGTTTCGACCGTTTCCCACAGGAACTGCATTAGCCCCTGCCCGTTGCCTTCGGCGACCACCAACCTGCAAACCCTCCAAAACCCTAACAAGATCCGCATGACGAGCTGCAGCCTGTTCTTCATGCTGACGGTCTCGTTCTTCAGCTTGTCGGTGTCTTTCTTAGGCTGCTTGATTCATACGATCAAGGATTGCAAGAACAATGTCGTTGTTGTTTCCGTCGCCGTTCACCATCTTCCTTGGATCTCACATTTTCTAATACCAATTGATGCATCAGAATACAACATAGATCAACCACGACAGAAGATCTAGCACAAACGAAGGAATGAAACCTTCAAACAAGCCAACAATAGCTTCTAGGGTTTGAACCCACAAAGTTGCAAAGCAAACTTTAAAATTTATTAATCAAAAATGTTCAATACAAAGTAGGAAAAGAGTATTTATACTCTAACAACTAATTAAAACCCTAACCCTAATATTGTTTTAACAAAAATACCAAAAATACCCTAAAGTGTTTAATTAAACGTAATCTGGAAAAACAAATCTGATCGGCCAAGCGAGCGGGCGCATGGTCGTGCCCAAGTGGGCGCTTGAACATGGCAGATAATTCATCCGAATTCCAGGCGGGCGCTTGGTCTGGCGTCAGTGCTACATATCTTGCTTTTCGGGCTACATCAATACCATTCATATTGCTCTTTCTCTTGCATGTGCGACCGTATAGCTAGGGCACACAACCCTTTATGCGGTTGCTTGTCTAAGCCGCATAACACTCCAAAAATTTATTCTCAAAAGAGTTAAACGTGCATGCCATACGCCTTCCTTATGAATTATGCGCACATATGTTATGCATAATTGTGAGATACACGCCAGAAAAAATGCGATTATGTTCCCTCGAGAATCAGACACGGCACTTTAAATGTTCAAACAAAACGGAGTCGCCACGTTAATTTAATCTTAAACCCAAATTTAACGGAAAATGTTTAGAGAAATGAGTTCGGAGGTCAAGTTACGTCTTGGGAAGACCTTTATCGCGGTTCACCCAAGACGCCTCGGAAGAACCGAGTCTCCCTAAGTTTATTGACTAAAAATGTGCAAATGTTATGTGTGTGTGTGTGTGTGTTTTCAAAAATGGGAGAAACTGACTTTTAACAAAACCAGTTTAAAACTTGACAGAAAAGAGTTTATTTTGCAAACATTTTAACAGAAAGGGGTAAAATTGAAAAAATCATTCCCCGGACAAACCAGCCATATGGCTATAGAGGGTTGTCCTGGAAATTTTGACAGTTTATCAGGAATCAGTCCAGTTTCAGGCAGAAACAGAGTATTCTTCTGAAACTGGGCAAAGTTGAATCTTTTCAGCTTATTTGCTTTGCACCAAACATAGATTAAGTCATCCCTATGCCATTGATCACTAATTATGTGACGACCCGTCCCAATTTTATATAAATTTTACAATGAATATTATTTTATAAATTTAATTTGTGTTAGTTTGATTATTTTAAAAGACTTACTTGATCTATTAAAATATTAAATAAAAGTATTTGAGTTGCAAAATGATTAACTAGCATGAGTAGATGCTAAAATAGTTGAGTCAGTATTTGTAATTTATGATAAGGGGGTTAAGTGTTAAAGTTGAAACCTTGGGGGTTAAAAGTAATTGATTAACCTTGGAGGGCCAATGTGGAAATGACCAAAAGCATAACTTTAGTTCTTCTTATCTTCTCCCTCTCTGCGTACTCTCCCAGACAAAACAACAACTTTCCCAATTTTTCTCTCTCTCTCTGCATTTCACGAAGAAGAAGGTAAGGTTTCCCCAATTTGATTTTCTTATTTTTAATTATCCCTCCGTTTTAAAATCTAATTACACCAAAATGTTCAGGGCGTTAAGTAGATCATTTCTAGCTAATTAGAATAATGTTTCATCGGTATCAATTCCGGAGCAAGTAAGTTACTATTCCCCTTTTCATCTTTAAAATGTTCATATATATATATATATATATATATTATATGGTACTTGGTTTGGTGAAAGTTGCTTTGTGATGTGTATTGGTGAAAGTTGATGTTGGTGTTGTAAAGAAGCTATTTTTGTGTTGTTAAGCTCAGTTGTGTTGAGTCATATTTAGTAAGATAGAAATTGAGGTAGTACTTTTGAGACAGTGAAATGTTTATTTAGGAAAGATTTCTGAATTCTGGCAGTACAGGGTTTTGGGCGGTCGCCCAAATTGGAGCAGGCGACTGCCCATGCCTTCTGTGATGTTTTAGAGCCTGAGAGGTAGTTTTGGGCGACCGCCCAGGTTGATGTGGGCGACCGCCCAGATTGCTGGAGAAACTGAAATGTTCCAATCTAATTGAGTTGTGGTTAAATCTTGGTCTAGGTCTTAGGTGATATCCTAGGGTACCTAGAGGGTATTGTGGAACACCAAAGTAGTAGGTTTGGTCCGTTTGTGATCGAGTTTGGAATGATGTAACCGTTTATGTTCATTTTGGTTTTGTTACATCTTTATGATGCTTTCGTGGGGATTTCCTACTTTAAAATCCTTTGTGTGAGAAATGTGTTTAACGTACTTGGTTGTTGAGCTCTTTATGGGCAGTTTATCATCTTTATGATGTACTTAGTATGGTTCCCTATTTTGGAATCATACACTGATTGTGCTTTCGTTTAAAGTCCAGCTGATCTTACTTGGTTGAGTCGGGCAGTGATGAATATTATCATGGCACTCGAGCCAAGTTCATTATAATGTTTGTCACTGGTAACCCCATTTTCCCCTTCCTGATTGTGTGGTTGGGATGAGCTAGCTCCCTTGTGTGAGTATTATAGCTTCACGTTTTAGGGTTATGACTTTGTGTTATTTTCCCACCGTTGTTCTTGTTGTGTTTGGTTCCGGAACCCCTGCTTCAGCTCTTCGATGCTGCTCGGTTGATACTGCTCAGATTTTTATATCCTTTTGGGAGAACCTTGGCTCAGTATCCTTTGTTATGTGTGTAACGCCCATCCTTATTCTCGTTAAATATTTGACTTACTTGTTAAATACTTGAACTTACATATTATGTGCTAGTTTTACTTGGGTTAATTTCTTAACTGCTTTAGAATATTAAGGTGGTTAAATGTCTAGTTTTGACTTTTGGGTCATTTGTGAAAATTTGACTTTAGGGGCTTTTTTGTTAAAAGTGAAACTTGAGGGGCCTAAGTGTCATTTCGTGAAACTTGTAAGTATATCTTCTTGATCTTTCTCTGAGAGGCATATTCCCCTAAATTTTTTTTTACGTTTCCTCTGTAAGCAAAGCTAAGTTTAGGGTTTACCCTATTCTCGACTCCTCGAGTTTAATTATCCCTCTGTTCTTGATTCTGATCCCGTATAAATACTCGTAGCGTTGAATAGAGCGTTTCCGGCCGATCAGAAATATATTTGGGTAACTTTGATTTCGGACTAGGTAAGTTATTAGCTCCCCCTTGCTTGTAATAACATGCATATATGTTATTCCTGATACTTGTAATTGTTAATTTTGTGTTTAGGGTGATTTTTATGATACTTGAAATTTTGGGACAAAGGGAGTAAAACCCTACTGTGTAAAATAATAAAAGAAACTTGAATTGGGTGTTTGAACTTGTTTATTACCCCTAGGTTAATTATTTGTTTGTAAAAAGTTACTCCTATTCGTGGGTCGGTGAAATATTAACTTGATTAAATGTTTATACAAGTATATTAGAAAAATTATTCTATTATTTGTGGGACGGTAAAAATTAATGAAAGTATTCCTAAATGGGTATATGAGTATATTAGAAAATTATTGATGGAGATCGATTATAAATATGAGTTTTATGTTAATTATTTGTTAATTTATTATTATTTTCGGATTTATATTTAGGTAGGTGATAATATCATGTTTAGAAGTAGATTTATGATATATTTTGATGTTTTTGAGTTGTAATAGGTTACCATATAGATTAGGGGTATTTTAGGACGTAGTTGACTTGCTTTCCAAGTCTTAGAAGTCATATAAAAATAGGGTTATATTGTATTCCGAAAATTGGTTGTTTTTTATGAAATAAAAATTAGAGCGTGTCTCTTTCAATTTTCTCGAGCGAAAATTGTCGATTAATTGCTGAATTTCTCGAGCGAAGTACAGTAGTTAATTTCTTTTCAATCCTCGTTGAATCGCTAACTACTGTTGTTTCGCTCGAGAAAACCAGTAATTAATCTTCAATCCTCGTTGAATTGCTCGAGATTACCGGGAATTGGACGAAAGGAAAGAAATTCAACTTTCGAATTAAAAAGAAATTAACTACTGTACTTCGCTCGAGAAATTCAACAATTAATCGACAATTTTCGCTCGAGAAAATTGAAAGAGACACGCTCTAATTTTTATTTCATAAAAAACAACCAATTTTCGGAATACAATATAACCCTATTTTTATATGACTTCTAAGACTTGGAAAGCAAGTCAAATACTTCCTAAAATACCCCTAATCTATATGGTAACCTATTACAACTCAAAAACATCAAAATATATCATAAATCTACTTCTAAACATGATATTATCACCTACCTAAATATAAATCCGAAAATAATAATAAATTAACAAATAATTAACATAAAACTCATATTTATAATCGATCTCCATCATTCTCCCCCGCTTGAAGAAAATTCGTCCTCGAATTTTGAGTAATGCAGTAAATATGTCTTCAAAATTAACTTTATGCTTGCGGCGAACTTTAAACTTTTTTGCCTTCATCGCAATATCCATCCAATCACTCCATTGAGTTGATACGAAGTGATTGATAATTAATTTCTGAACAATCCATAAAACTGAAGAACGGGCAATATAAACATGAAACGGATCTTCATATGAATGAGAAAAATCGAAAGTTTCAGAATTCCATATCAAGTCATCTTGTGGGACTTCAAGGCTAGTTGTTTTCTGACCAATCGACTGTGATGTCATTAACTGGCAAATCTCGCAATTACATTTGTCAAAAACAGGAGGTTTTGACCAATCAACAAAAATCTCATCACTCGAAGATTCAGAAAAGGACCACAAAAAATCAACCATTTTTTTTGGAATAAATAAAAATAAAAATTGATAACAAAATACCTCAACCTAGAAAAAAATTCACTGGTTTCGGCTCTGAATACCAAATGAATTGGACGAAAGGAAATTCAGCAATTAATCGACAATTTTCGCTCGAGAAAATTGAAAGAGACACGCTCTAATTTTTATTTCATAAAAAACAACCAATTTTCGGAATACAATATAAACCTATTTTTATATGACTTCTAAGACATGGAAAGCAAGTCAACTACTTCCTAAAATACCCCTAATCTATATGGTAACCTATTACAACTCAAAAACATCAAAATATATCATAAATCTACTTCTAAACATGATATTATCACCTACCTAAATATAAATCCGAAAATAATAATAATTAACAAATAATTAACATAAAACTCATATTTATAATCGATCTCCATTAATTATACTTATACTTTTGGGACGGTGAAATATTTAAATGGAATAAAAGAAAATTATTCTATTATTTGTGGGACGATAAAAATTAATGAAAGTATCCCTACAAAAGTGTTTTGAGCATGTTAAAATGCGCTCTTGAATGTTAGGGAGTGTTAGTATGTTTATACTCCTACTTGTGGGACAGGTAAATTTGAGTTTGTTAAATGAATGAAATGAAACCTTATCCCTCCTAAGGCATAGAGCCTTAGTATAAGATGTCCTAGCAAGTGTATATGTACCTTTTGGGGCATTAGAACTTGGTCTTAAACATGAATACTTATTCAATTAAAATGAAAACTTAGTCTTGAACATGAACACTTATAGAACTCAAATGAGAATTTAAGTATAAGAGTAACAACTCTTCTTTATGCTTTAAAAGTGCTATGAACAAGCACTAATGTGTTATGCTTGTCTTGAATCAATGTTTGTGCACCTTAGGGGCATTAGAACAGAGTCTTGGAATTGAACATCCTAAGAATAGGATTAAGAATTTATAAGAGAAAAAGATATAACTCTTATACATGCTTGAATGTCCAAAGATTGGAATGATAACTCGAGTATAAGACAATAAAATCTTGTACATGTCTTAAACATCCATAGAAGTGGATTGAGAACTTGAATATAAGATGATAAAATTTTGTACATGACTTGACACCAATACATGTGTATGGTAATGAACTAGAAAGTGCTATGAACAAGCAGTAACGTGTATGAGAAATATTCTTGATGTGTATGTGCAACATTGCATATAGTTGCTTGATAACAATGTGACTTCTTGATTACTTGAAGCATGTTTCTTGTTGAGCTAGTCCACTACTTTTGGATTAGTTCTACTCCCGTAGTTTAAGTAAATACCTACTTGTGCATTCTTGTGTGAGTCCAGCTGGTCCTTGCTTGTTCGGAGGTATATAGGTTCACGCTTATCATGAGGCAGGGGCCAAAGTGATAATCGGGGATCTATGTATCTGGGCTTGACCCCTTACTACAGGCCATAGTAAGGGTATAGCTTCCTTTATTAGAGCAATACGCCTGATATAAGTGAATGCTAAACTCGTGAACACCTCGTGAATCTTGATCTTGGGAATGACACTGGTTACCGGGTTTTCTTATATATATTGCATAAGTGGTTTCTTGATATTGATCGTGATTTGTCAAAGTAATACAAGCTACGACAACAATGGTATTCTTGGGAGGAATAAGGAAGGAAGCAATATCCTTTGTAACGTGCTAGCTTAGCTTTATGTGCTACTTGATGAGTTGGATTAGCCTCTCATATACTTGTTACTTGATGATACTTGGTACATGATTACTTGAGTATCTACTTGAATTACATGATAACATGTCATGTAGTTTGCATCTAATAGCTTACTGAGATTTATCTCACCCGTTCCTTGTTTAATTGTTTCCTTTGATCAAAGGAAGGCTAGTGATAGTGCGCAGTGAGGCTCGACATAGCTGGGAGCTTACTACGCAGGTGGTTATTCTTTTGGGGATCGTGGTCCTTTTACACTTTGGTGAGGACGATGTATTTTGGGTTATATAACTCCTTATTTTGGGGTAGACAGTCTTGTATAATACTTGTTGTCTCTAGACATCTTGTAATGCCAGCATATGTGCTAGGCATGTTTCCGCTGTGTATAATCATGTTTGGTTTAAATTTTCTTGTCTAGAACTAGTGGTGTGAGCTATCTTAGCTCCTTACTCCTGAGTATATATAACATGTCAGTTTGTTAAACAGATGTCATCCAGTTTTTTGTTAGTTTCTTGATTCTCGTTAGTCACGTGCATCCAGGTTCGAGGTTCTATTAGGGGATCCCGGGACCTAGGGGCGTGTCAATGTGTTTATTTTAGCTTTGTGTGCTGCATGATGAGTTAGTCGTTATTTCCAACCGGTATGGGACGGCTGGCGATAGGGAGCCTCTCATTTGTTGTTATATGATTCAGCTATTCGGTTAATATATATGATAACATACCATGTAGCTGCATTAGTAACTTACTGAGATTTTATCTCACCCCGTTCCTTTCAAATTTGTTTTCCTTAGTTACAGGAAAGCTAGAGGTAGTAAGCTGCGAGAGCTGATGTCGTTGTGGGATTGTTCTGAGGGGATTATGCTCATTTGGGTTAGTTGCTCTACGGAGATTTTGTGTATTCCTGTTGTGAGGTTGTGGTTGTATAATGTACATTGTTATGTATGTAATTGTTGGTTTATAGCAGAGTTCACGCGCCCGGTTTGGTATTTAGTATTTTAGAGATGTATATTATGTTATTGTTATATTTATGGAATTTAGAATTTTCGAGGCGCGACAAATTAGACACCAAAACAAAGTGGTTTTGGGCATGATCAAGGCAATAATTGGGGGGGGGGGGAATGGGCAAAGTTTATGATCATGGCATTTAAGCCAAAATCACCATTTGAATAGTTAAAGATGGAAACTTTAACATTCAAATGGATGAATCATCCAAAGAAAGTCCTTGGGATATCAAAAATCAACCTTTGGATGGATAAAGATTGAATCTTTACCATCCAAAGGGACATTATTGTGCTTGGATCAAAGTTAAATAGTAAAGATTGGAACTTTACCATCAAACTTGATCATTTCAACACAAATCAACATAAATGACATAAAAAAAGGGCTCTCTCCAAGATGTGCAATGGATCACCAAGCCATATTTAAATACAAGACATAAATGTAAATACATGAAAGTAAATTGCATAAATGTAAAGACATGAAAGTAAATTGCATAAATGTAAAGACACAAAGTAAATGTGCATTAAATCATAACAAGCCTTGATCATCCTTGGTTTGTAACCCATGATCATGCATAAAACATGAGGGCACCATGAATCAATTCAAGGCTTGGTTCCAATTCATATTATTTGCAAGAAATGAAAGACATTAAGTAAATAAAATAAAGTAAAATAGAGTAGGAGATGAAGAGAAGATGGGGGAGAAGGAGGCCTCACCAAGATTTTGGTTCTAAGCCTATCTTCTTTCTCTCTTTTCACTCAAATATGTGTTTGTGACTCTAATCTGCTCTCAACTCGGTAGAGTTTCCACTCACAAATGTATTTTTCCCCCTAGAATGACATCAGGGGTTTTAATTTATAGGGACTGAAGGTGCCCAAACCAGTCGTACGGCTGGGCCTTTCTAGTACCCAAACCATCCGTACGACTCAGCATGGCGAGCTTCTGGATTTTTCTAAGTTTTAATTCCAGGATAGTCCTAGAGTTTTGGTTTATCATAGTGAGGCCCTAGCCTATCAGTTTTCCTGAATAGTGCTAAGAATTCCTCTAAGTTGGTTTAATTTTAGATTGGGGTACTTACAGAGCCCCTCGGCAATATCGCTTTAGGAAAGCGGGGTTGTTGACCTAAAAAGTATCCCAATCTGTCTATGGGAGGACGGTTTGAATGATTTGGTTGCATGGCTGGACCTAGGGGTAGATGATTTCTACGTATCCCATTTGCGGGGAATCAAGCCTTAACGTAGTTCGGGGGTGAGAGATTTTAAGGCTACTCAAACCTAAGGGCGACCGTTCGATGTCGGGTGAGGAACTTAGCGTCTTAAACTAGGGGTGACCTTTACGGTTGGGTGAAGAACTTGGCGTCTCAAACCTAAGGGTGACCGTTAAGGTCGGGAGAGGAACTTGGCGTCTCAAACCTAAGGGTGACTGTTAAGGTCGGGCGAGGAACTTTGCGTCTCAAACCTAAGGGTGATAGTTAAGGTCTGGCGAGGAACTTGGCATCTCAAACCTAAGGGTGACCGTTAAGGTCGGGCAGGGAACTTGGTGTCTCAAACCTAAGGCTTTTGTGATAGTGGCCTAACCGAAGGGGGATATCTGTCATCCTCTCCTAAAACGTAGGGGAATATCTGTCATTCTCTCCTAAAACGTAGGGGAATATCTGTCATTCTCTCCTAAAACGTAGGGGAATATCTGTCATTCTCTTATAAAATGTAGGGGAATATCTGTCATTCTCTCCTAAGGGTGGACTCGACTCTCATCTGGTCTAAGTCGGGACTTGGTCTTGACTTTCACTTGGTCTTGACTCTCATTTGGTCGCGGTTTGGTCAACTTGAATCTGCAGGGAGGGTTGACTAAGGGATGGTCTTACGTCGCGCTTGGACTGCCGGGGACAAAGGATTCCACCTAAAATGACCACTTTGGGTCAAGGCTCGGGTCAACTCCATCTTTGGGGAGTTTGACGGCAAAACTGGTCTTACGTCCGACTAAGGACTGCCGGGGACAAAGGCTTTAACCTAGAATGACCACTCTGGGTCAAGGCTTGGGTCAACTCCATCTTTAGGGAGTTTGACGGGAAAACTGGTCTTACGTCCGACTGCCGGGGACAAAGGCTTCAACCTAAAATGACCACTCTGGGTCAGGCTTGTGCCGACTCCATCTTTGGGGAGTTTGACGGGAAAACTGGTCTTACGTCCAACTAAGGACTGCTGGGGACAAAGGCTTCAACCTGAAATGACCACTCTGGGTCAAGGCTTGGCTTGGTCAACACTACTCTACGGGATGGTTGACACATTTTCTTGACACTGGGGAGAGCTTAGGGGCGACCTTTAAGACACATTGTGGACGCAAAAGTCTAAGACCTTGGAAAAATCATTTTGAGGGGAGATCAAAAGCATTTTTCTTGAAACATTATTTTTGACAAATGATGCCAAATGAGCAAATTTGGAAATGCTTATTTCTAAAGGCAAATCTTTTAACGAAACATGTTAGTCAAATTTTTGATTTTAACTTACCCGTGAGCTTTGTTATGCATAAAGTCCTTTGGATTTAGTCCATTCATGAGGAGTAACCGATGGTAGGAAAACTGCTCGTCACTGTTGTTGGGATAGCCCCAATGTCATCTTTATCGTTGATGTCGGGGTGGCCCCATGTCCTTGTTTTCATCGCTGTGGAGGTAGCCACATGTTCTTGTTGTCATCGCTGTGGAGGTAACCCGAATGTCTTCCTTCGACTTTTGATGTTGGCGTAGACCCAATACCAAATTTTGACCTTTGAAGTGAGGTTAGGAACCCATCCCTTTTTCATTACGCACCCTTTCTTTTGCCTAGGGCGCCCTTTTGGGTTTTCAACCTAGCGGGCATCTCTTTTGCGTCTTTTATGGCACACCCTGTTTTTTGCCTAGGCCTCCTTTTCGGGTTTTCGACCTAGAGGGCTACTTTTTTTGGTGCCTTTCTCTTTTTTTTTATGAGTGATCCATCCGACTCAATATAACGGGGACTTTAAAGTATTTTTCTTGGAGGAAACGTGTAAGGGCATTTTATTTGGGAGATAATCCCTTTATGTTGGTGATCTTTCTTAGCAGTGTATCATGAAATGGGAGGAAGCCCTTCCTTGACAGAATATAAGTGTTTAGCTCTTTCCTAAGATGTAGATGAGAAGACTTGTCGAGATATTTGAAATTTGCCTTAGTTAAGATCATCAAAATGATTGCTTGAATGAACCATGTTTATTATTAAGTCAAGATTATAACAAGCAATTAGCCTTAACATGCGTAAATGTTATGATCAATTAGGATTAAGATTCGATCAATGGCAAGATCCAAAGAAGAAGGTGTGTCTGGGAAATCAGTCATTGATGGGACCGAGGGAAGAGAACTTGGTCATATTTAGAGGACCATGGTTTGATGGTTTTGTTTCATGTTGTGACCGGACCCGAAGGTTGCCTACGTTCCCCTCAGTTTGAGGAGCTCAGGTCGCCGTAGTTCGGCTATGAATCGTCTTTTGTTGAAGTCGGTGTCCTTTTGAAGGATGTTGTTGCTTTGCTGATGTAGATCGCTTTGCTTTGCGGTAAACTCCTCGGGATGTTCTTTGAGGTGGACCTTTACAGTGAACTTGGTGAGCTTTTGAGGCAGACCTCCTCTTCACATATATTCATTTCCTTTCCTTCTTTCCATTATTCATTTCTTTTCTCTCTTCTCATCTTTTTTTTTTATTATTATTTTTTTATTTATTTTTTAGAGAGAGGGGAAACATTAGCCCCAACTTGCTATCTTTGACATTGGCTCATTTGTAGCCCCTTGGTGCAATGTATGTCACTTCTCACTTTGACTTTTGAAGATCCGGGAAGTCCTTTGCTTGGTTGTTCACGTGCGACCATGGTTGAATCGTGGTGGTTGAGCAACAACATCCTTGCCTTTTCATTATCTCGGGACGCCTTTGATGTGCATCAAGAATTTGCATCGGAAAGGTGTATCGGGTTGTGTATCCGGAAATGTGTATCGGGGAAATGTGTATCGGGGACGGCTTGCCATTAATGGTTTCTTCATGCCAATTGATCACAACATTTATTCACATCAAGATTAATTGTTTGCATTTAGCATTTTTCATTTGTGCTAGGTCCATTCATCCTTAATGAGTCGTCATTGACTAGTACGCTTAGAAGTCAATTCATCATTTTAGGGACGTAGCAATCAGTTGATAATAACAAGCAAGGCAATTTCAAGAGTAAATGTATATTGCAAATAATGTCTCAAGTCTAGAGAGAACAGAAGGAAAATATCTCTTTTATTGAGATAACTTTTTACATACATGTCCAAGTGCGGATCTCTGTAAAAATAAAAAGACATAGTTTGGGACGGACTCTGATGAAAGTCTAGATCCTACGAGGCTGGAAGACTCATTTTTTTTTATAGGAATGGGCTCCCATGAAGCACGTGTTGGGTTTCTTGCAATCATGCGCAGCGGAAGATAGCCATGAATAAAACCCAATAGCCTAGATCCGCTATGAACAATAATTCATAATAACAAGATGAAAGAAACTAACCCTTGTAGATCGTTATGTAAAACTTGGATTAAGCATTAAGACAAACGCCATCTACCGGTGATCCACACAACGAACAGATTTCAAGAACGCCTTCTTGAACTTGACTGCTAGGTCTTCGGATTGATCAACGATGTTGAAGAACGATTCTTCAAAGCTCCTAATTATTATTGTGACTTGATAATTGAGATTAATCAATCACAATAACCCAAGAATATAATGTGAGATTTCTTTCTCTAAGAAAGTTTTTGGAATTGATCAAATCAACAACTAGGGAACAATTCCCGTCAGTCTGTATTTATATTCAAGGGGTTTCAGAAACCCTTTAGGACTTAGGTTTTCTTGTTCAACAAGAGTTTTCCTAAAAAACTGATCCTGCTGGCAAAACCATCCGTACGGATGTTTCTGGAAGCATCCAGATTCAGCCGTACGGATCCTTTAGGCAGGATCCGTTTTACTTCGTTTTTCGCTCCTTTTAATTATCCGTTCTGCGTGTGTGACCCAATAGGATTATACTAAGTTGGCAACGAGTCCGAACCAGTCAAACCTCGTATGTCATAAGCGGACTCTAGCAAGCCATTATGACTACCAAATTAGTATAACTTTGAACTCCAAAGTTTCCTAAAATAGAACATAACACAATCTCTTTGTTACACGATGTCTATTGAACGTAAGCCATGGTCAATGGTCAACTTACATTTGTTCAATGCTTTCTCGATCCCGAATGTATTGATAACACAAATCTTATTTGAGCACGGCCATGCATTTCATCAATACCATTCATCGAGTGGCCAAATCTTGACATCTCTCTTGACGAGGAACAAATCCCATCTTGGCTTATTACTCTTCCCTACATGATTCCGATTATGCCAATCATATTCTTTATAGCTATCCGGTTAGGGATAACGTTTGAATATGTCAAACGTAATGTTCATCATGTGGAAGACTGTGATAACCTCAGGTCTAGAGATTCCAGTGATATAACTATATGAGACTTAATTATGACATTGTGACCATGACATAAATCTCATAGGGTCAGTCCAGTATTTGTTCTCCAACAAATACCCATAAGTCTAATTGTATCCCATACACCATAATTATCATATGATTATCTATTAAACTTATACTAATAATTAATCATAATTATCAGGGACGGGGATTTATTATAATAAACATGAAAAAGACATAATAATCAAACATTCAATATCTTTATAAATAATAACATTTGTTTAACAAACAACATGCCTACGGCATAACACCAACAATCTCTCACTTGCACTAGGCCTAATTAATGTATCGAATACCCATAGACCTAACATGACCATCATGCTTTGCTTGCTGAAGACCCTTTGTAAATGGGTCTGCAATATTATCATCAGTTGGTACTCTGCATATATTACGTCTCCTCTATCAACGATCTCTCGAATGATATGAAAACGCCTAAGTATGTGTTTGGATTTCTGATGCGATCTAGGTTCCTTTGCTTGAGCAATAGCACCATTATTATCACAATAAAGGTCTATTGGATTAGCAATGCTTGGAACCACTTCTAGTTCACCAATGAACTTTTTAATCCAAACAGCCTCTTTAGCAGCATCGGATGCAGCAATATACTCAGCTTCAGTTGTAGAATCTGCTACGGTACTTTGCTTAGAACTCTTCCAGCTAACAACACCTCCATTGAGCACAAATACAAATCCAGATTGCGATCTAGAATCATCCTTGTCGGTTTGGAAGCTTGCATCTGTGTAACCACTTACAACTAGATCATCTTCCATTCCTCCATACACCAAGAACGAATCTTTATTCCTTCGCAAGTACTTAAGAATCGTCTTGACTGCAATCCAGTGACTCTCACCAGGATCTGATTGGTATCTGCTCGTCATGCTCAAAGCATACGAGACATCGGGTCTAGTACATATCATGGCATACATGATGGATCCAATAGAAGAAGCGTATGGAATCCCAATCATTCTCTCACGCTCATCAGTTGTCTTAGGACACTGATTCTTGCTTAGAGATATGCCATGACCTACTGGCAAATTTCCTCTCTTAGAGTTTTCCATGCGGAATCTCTTAAGAACTTTGTCAATATATGTATCTTGACTTAAACCAATCAATTTCTTAGATCTATCACGATAGATCCTTATGCCAAGGATGTAAGCGGATTCTCCCATATCTTTCATTGAGAAACACTTTCCTAACCAAGTCTTTACAGAATGCAGTGCAGGAATTGTTGGGTTTCTTATTAACATGCGCAGCGGAATATAGCAATTAAAATTTTAAGAAACCCAAAGCCATGGATCCGTTCATATGATTAAATCAAATACAACATGATGAATAAAGGAAAAACTAACCCTTGATGGCTATCAAATTTTCTTTTGGTCTTTGGTGGAGATTTGAAGACTTGATCACGATCACAAAGCTTGAACACGAACTTTGAAGATGATGATTTTCACCCTCTAGCGGTATCCACACTTCGAACGAATATCAAAGGAACTTCTTTGATCTTGGTTGCTAGACCAATATTATGAAACACACTTTCACAATTTAATAAAGAACTATATGGAATTTATTTGTGAATTATTTTGTTCCTCAATCAAGGATATCTTAGAACAAAATAAAACCTCTCTCAAACTCTTTGAGACTCACAAAAGCACTAGTTCAATATGGTCTGGCCGAATTGGTGTTTTTATACACAATTAAGACCTATTCCAAATAGGTAACTTGTGTCAAAAACCATTCCTAATCGAATTAGGAAATTCCAAACCGGCATACCGGGCGCCCGCCTGGTACCCCCCGAGCGCCCGCTCATTTGGACAGAAAGTCCAATTCTTTTCTAGCTTGTTCAGGCGCCCGCCTGGTGCAACCCAAGCGCCCGCTTGGTTGACCAGGAGGCCCAGAACTTTCCAGAAATTCCTTGGAAGTCCTCCGACCCTAAATGCCAATATAGTCCTTTAATTTAAGATTCGTTCTATTGTGTGTGACCCTCTAGGATTATACTAAGTTGGCAATGGGCTCAAACATGATCCCATAAGATATGATTAGGTTCTAGCAAACCGTCATACCTACCCAAATAGTATAACTAGATACAAGTTCGCATTCCTTTAAAATATGTCACAATCCCTTTGTCCACGATGTCATTGAACACAAGTCATGGTCAAACAGTCAACTTGTTTTGTTCAATACTTTCTCGATTCCGAATATGTTGATAATTCAAATGCTATTGATCCAATCAATCCATTTGAGTCCGGCCGAACATTTCATCAACATCATTCCTTCGAGGGGCCCAAGCTTGACATCTCTCCGTGGAGGGACAAATCCATTTAGCTTATTATTCTTCCCAACGGGAATCCGATTATGCCAATCATACCCTTTATAACTACCGTGTTAAGGTAGCGTTTGAATATGTCAAACACAATGTTCATCAGGTGGAAGACTATAATAACTTCATGTCTAAGGATTCAAATGACATAACTAATATGAGATATATGTACGACATAGACCATGACATAAATCTCATACAGCGGGTCATGTCCAGTACCTTGTTCCAAACAAGTACCCATAAATCTAACATGATCATCCCATGATCATTTAGCCTTTATACTAGTGCTTAACAAGTACTAGGGACGGGAATTATTATAAGTAAACATGAACAACAATAATAATCAAAACATCTCTTTATTGATATGAAATAAATGTTAACAATTACAACGTTTATTAAACGTGCCTAGGGCACCACTACCAACAGGAATGTCATTTCCAATGATTAATATGTCATCAACATATAGCACAAGAAATAGTACCACGCTCTCACTAATCTTCTTGTATACACAAGGTTCATCTTCGTTCTTGATGAAGCCAAACTCTTTGACCGATTCATCAAATCGAAGATTCTAACTCCTAGAGGCTTGCTTCAATCCATAAATGGATCTTTGCAATTTGCATACTTTGTTAGAATTTTCTGGAATTACAAAACCTTCAGGTTGTGTCATATAAACATCCTCAAGTAAGTTCCCGTTAAGGAACGCTGTTTTGACATCCATTTGCCATATCTCATAGTCAAAATATGCGGCTATGGCAAGTAAAATTCTTATAGACTTGATCATTGCTACGGGCGAAAAGGTTTCATCATAGTCGATTCCATGAATCTGCCTATAGCCTTTCGCTACAAGTCTAGATTTATAAGTATGCACCTTACCATCCATGTCAGTCTTCCTTTTGAAAACCCACTTGCATCCTATGGTTTTTACACCTTCGGGCGCATCAATCAAGTTCCAAACTTGATTGTCATACATGGACTTAATTTCAGATTCCAAGGCTCCAAGCCATTTATCTGAATCAGGAGCGGACATCGCTTCTTGGTAGGAAGTAGGTTCGTCATCAACTATGACTTCCATTTCATTGCTATCCGTCATGAGAAATCCATATCTCTCAGGTTCGGACCGCACCCTACCAGTTCTGCGAGGAACTTGAGTATTCTGAATAGGTTCGACAACTCCTTGTGAAACTTGTTCAGATCCAACATTTTGTTCCACATTATTTTCAGGTTCTCAAACTTCTTCGAGATTAATTTTACTCCCACTTTTTCCTTTGGAGAGAAACTCTTTCTCTAGAAAGGTACCATATCGGGAAACAAACACTTTGTTGTCCGTGCGGTTGTAAAAGTAATAACTCTTAGTTTCCTTAGGGTAACCCACAAAATAACACTTGTAAGATTTTGGTGCAAGTTTGTCAGAGATCATTCTCTTAACATAAGCATCACAACCCCAAATCTTCATGAAAGACAAACTAGGTTTTCTTCCAGTCCACATCTCATATGGAGTCTTTGGAACAGATTTAGTTGGAACTCTATTTAGTGTAAGAGCAACAGTTTCTAGTGCATGTCCCCAAAAGGTTAAAGGAAGATCAACTTGACTCATCATGGAGCGGACCATATCTAATAAAGTCCTATTTCTCCGCTCAGACACACCATTCCATTGTGGTGTTCCAGGTGGAGTTAATTGTGAAACAATTCCACAATCATCTTACAATCTCTAAGATGATTGTCAAATTCTTGGCTTAAATATTCTCCACCTCGATCAGATCGAAGTGCTTTAATAGTTTTACCAAGTTGATTTTGTACTTCATTTTGAAATATTCTAAATATCTCAAAAGATTCACTTTTATGTTTCATTAAGTAGACATAGCCATATCTACTAAAGTCATCAGTAAAAGTTATGAAGTATTGATATCCACCCCTAGCACTGCTGCTCATTTGTCCACACACATCAATATGTATGAGTCCCAATAAGTCACTAGCCCTGTCACTACTCTTAGTAAAAGGTGCTTTAGTCAATTTTCCAAGTAAACAAGGCTCACAAGTTTCATATGATTCAAAGTCATGTGAATCTAAAAGTCCGTCCCCATGGAGTTTTGAGATACGCTTCTCATTAATATGACCAAGACGGCAATGCCACAAATAAGTATGATTTACATCATTAGGTTTGGATTTCTTATTTACATTATAAATATTCTCATTATTTCCATTCTCAACATCAAGAACATAAAGGCCATTAAATGAACATGCAGTACAATAAAGCATATCATTTAAATAAATAGAAAACTTCTTATTTTTAATAAGAAAACTATAACCTTCATTATCCAAACAAGAAACTGAAATAATATTTCTACTCAAATCCGGAACGTAATAACAATTGTTCAAAACAAGAATTAATCCGCTAGGTAAAATGACATCATATGTTCCTACGGCTAATGCAGCAACTCTTGCTCCATTCCCCACGCGTAGGTCTACTTCGCCATCTTTGAGTAGCCTCCTATTCCTTAGTGCCTGCACATTTAAACAAATGTGAGATCCACATCCGGTATCTAATACCCAGGAACTAGAAGTAGAAAGTAGAATATCTATAACATAGATACCTGAAGTAGACGCAGTCCCACTGCTCTTCTTCTTCTTCTTTAACTCTTCCTTGTAAACCTTGCAATTTCTTTTCCAATGACCAATCTCATTGCAGTGGAAACAGATTGCATCATTTTAGGAAGTAGGTTTAGCCACATCAGCATTAGCAACAATTGCCTTGCCAATCTTGGGTTTGACAACTTTTGTCTTAACCCCTTTGCCTTTAGATCCTTTTCTTCCTTTTGTCACTACGAGCACAGGAGCGACTTCTTTACCGATTTTCTTTTCCGCTGTCTTTAGCATCCCATGCAACTCAGACAGGGACTTATCCATCCCATGCATATTAAAGTTCATGACGAACTGATTATAGCTTTTGGGCAATGAATTAAGAATAAAATCAGTGGCCAACTCAACATTAATGGGATGGCCAAGCCTCTCTAGATGCTCAAAATGAGCCTTCATCTTCAAAACATGAGGGCCCACAGACTGCCCTTCGCTCATCTTGCATGAGACCAAGGCAGCTATAGTGTCGAACCTCTCTTGCCTTGCTTGTTCTTGAAACATATCTTTCAACGAAAGAGCAAGGTCAAATGCCTCTAAGTGTTCAAGAGTCTTCTGAAGCTCTGGCACATGGCCGCAAGCATAAGACAACCCACCTCACGAGAATCACTTTTGTGTTTCTTGTAGGCGTTTCTTTCATCCTTGGGTGCATTAGAAGCAGGTTCCTCTTCAAGAACGGGCTCATCAAGAATATAGAGCTTGTCCTCATGCTTTAGAACAATTCTAAGGCTACGGATCCAATCCGTGTAGTTAGCTCCATTTTCTTGAAGTTTTTCTTTCTCAAGGATAGATCGCAATGATAAAGAACCAGTACTTTGAGCCATTATCTACAATTATGCAAACATATAATTAAATATAAGTATCAACTTAATTAAAGATATTATAAGTATTTCACAAATACTCCCACTAAATTATATAACCTTCAAATACATCCAATGTATCATATAATTTAAATGGGCTAAGATCCAACTTTAATTTAATTTCAAGTCCGCTTTGGCGATACTGCTCAAAATTAAATTAATTAGGTAGACAACTCCTTGTCAATCATATTATATATGACTCTTAGATCCTTTATGAGATTTAGACATCATATGTATAACACATTTTAATCTCATCTGTGCCTTAGGCCCAAAACTTTGTCTTTTGATAGCCCAATTAAGTCAAACCATTTTAAACGTATATGAATCACTCTTTCCTCATCTTATTCATAAATGAATAGAATTAATGCGCCTCGCTTTGGCAGAGCCCGCATAAAACTACCCATGTACTCACAAGTGTTTTAATCATGGATTGGCACATAACTTAGATTTTAAGAAGGTTCACACACATAAAGTTAATCAATTATCCGAATTAATTTTATGTGACATTAGTTGCGCTAGTTAGGGATAAAAGTCTGAAATCATGAGATTTCTCCAATCTTAAACTCATTTAAGATTCTGATCTCATTAATGGTCTGGACTTCTGAATTTGAATCTGTTTCAGGAAACATGGTTTAACAACCAGCCATATGAAACAAATCAGAGTCAGTATAACCTAAACCATCCGTACGGGTGTTTCTGGAAGCATCCAGATTCATCCGTATGGACAGTTATGCATATCTCAGAAACACTGAACTCTTCAGGTTCTGGAACTGCATCCGCAGAGCATCTTGAAATTGAGAGCACAAAACGTACGGTCGAAACTAAGCCAAAAGGCATCCACATTCCCGTACTAAGATCAAGAAACCAGGCAAACTTCTCTATACGGTCGAAACTAAGCCAAAAGGCATCCACATTCCCGTATAGATTGGTCACATGTCTCAAGACCCTTTCAATGTCTCTTAATCTCATAGATTACAGCAATTCTAAACTCTTTAGAACTCTGATTTCTGCAACTACTCTGAATTCTTAACAGATAACTGTTTCAGGAAACACGGTTTCGAAAACCAGCCGTCTGAAACCAGTTTCTGTTTCCATGTTCGAATTCTGCAAACAATTTGCAGAACAATCTGAACATGAGAAGTCAGAATGAAATCTGGGAGTGGACCAAAACCATCCGTACGAATGTGTTTGGAGGCTCCCAAAACAGCCGTACGGATTCTTAGGTAGAATCCCAGTTTTTCCAGATTTTCAGATTTCAGAAATTCGATCAATCTTAATATCGTGTTTATACATAATCAGATTACAGAAACATGAAATTGCAGATTACGAATTTTAACCCATCTAATTCATATACTCAATAACCAATTTATTCCACATACAAATTTGATCAAGATCATCAATAAAATAATCCAATTACAACATGATAATCTTAGCATGCAATCATATATATTAATCAAATCAATATTACAACCACATCAACTAGCATGCATATTTTATATCTCATATAAAATCCATCACATAAATTCATCTATCTCATGATCATGCCAATTAAATAATCGCATTAAATAATTATATCATGATAATATTAGAATTATTGATCATCAACGGGGCTCTGATACCACTGTTGGGTTTCGTGCAATCATGCGCAGCGGAAGATAGACATGAATAAAACCCAATAGCCTAGATCCGCTATGAACAATAATTCATAATAACAAGATGAAAGAAACTAACCCTTGTAGATCGTTATGTAAAACTTGGATTAAGCGTAAAGACAAACGCCCTCTACCGGTGATCCACACAACGAACAGATTTCAAGAACGCCTTCTTGAACTTGACTGCTAGGTCTTCGGATTGATCAACGATGTTGAAGAACGATTCTTCAAAGCTCCTAATTATTATTGTGACTTGATAATTGAGATTAATCAATCACAATAACCCAAGAATATAATGTGAGATTTCTTTCTCTAAGAAAGTTTTTGGAATTGATCAAATCAACAACTAGGGAACAATTCCCGTCAGTCTGTATTTATATTCAAGGGGTTTCAGAAACCCTTTAGGACTTAGGTTTTCTTGTTCAACAAGAGTTTTCCTAAAAAACTGATCCTGCCGGCAAAACCATCCGTACGGATGTTTCTGGAAGCATCCAGATTCAGCCGTACGGATCCTTTAGGCAGGATCCGTTTTACTTCGTTTTTCGCTCCTTTTAATTATCCGTTCTGCGTGTGTGACCCAATAGGATTATACTAAGTTGGCAACGAGTCCGAACCAGTCAAACCTCGTAAGTCATAAGCGGACTCTAGTAAGTCATTATGACTACCCAATTAGTATAACTTTGAACTCCAAAGTTTTCTAAAATAGAACATAACACAATCTCTTTGTTACACGATGTCTATTGAACGTAAGCCATGGTCAATGGTCAACTTACATTTGTTCAATGCTTTCTTGATCCCGAATGTATTGATAACACAAATCTTATTTGAGCACGGCCATGCATTTCATCAATACCATTCATCGAGTGGCCAAAGCTTGACATCTCTCTTGATGAGGAACAAATCCCATCTTGGCTTATTACTCTTCCCTACATGATTCCGATTATGCCAATCATATTCTTTATAGCTATCCGGTTAGGGATAACGTTTGAATATATCAAACGTAATGTTCATCATGTGGAAGACTGTGATAACCTTAGGTCTAGAGATTCCAGTGATATAACTATATGAGACTTAATTATGACATTGTGACCATGACATAAATCTCATAGGGGTCAGTCCAGTATTTGTTCTCCAACAAATACCCATAAGTCTAATTGTATCCCATACACCATAATCATCATATGATTATCTATTAAACTTATACTAATAATTAATCATAATTATCAGGGACGGGGATTATTATAATAAACATGCAAAAGACATAATAATCAAACATTCAATATCTTTATAAATAATAACATTTGTTTAACAAACAACATGCCTAGGGCATAACACCAACAGCACGATGATCCATTTTCTTCCTCAATTGTTGGAGGGGTTGTCGGCGACATATTCCATCTCTTCCACGGGGAACTCGGGTTCCGTGTCATCGGGAAAGATGTCACGAGGTCTCCGCTTGGCTTGGTGTTGTAATTACCGGATTCGTCTACTCATGAGTTGGGAGTTTGCTTTGGCCATCTCCTTTTGATGATTTCCTTTCGAGGTGCGCAATCTTTGTGCATGGCGCCCGGGGAGGGTACAATTCTCCATTTGGTGTAGCCGCCTTTGGGCTCCCGAAGCACGGGCATTTTCTTAAAGACGGTGTTCCAACCTTTTGATCTTGTTGTTCATGTGAATGGTTGTCTCGGATGCTAATTCTGATGTGGGGTCCTTGGTCAAGGTTTCCAATGGACAGAACCGCGAAGGACTTTAGCATATTAAACCTCAAGGTGAAATTATAACCGGGATTTCAAAAGAATGCTTCGTTAGCGGATTGACCTTTTAGGAAAAAACTTGATCCTTTTATTTTAAGAAAACTTGATCTCGATTTTTTTTTGAAAGACACAATTTTGTTTTGATTGAAAGACTCACACACATTTTACGCAAACTTTTGAAAAAGGAAATAATAATAATAATCTTATTAAGAAAACTGACAATGGATTCTGAATGGTCACCACATGGCATCAACCGGGGAGTCGAGACTCTAACTAAACCTAACAAATATCTTTTCTTAAGGGATTATCACACATCCCAACAATGGACTTTGACTCTTCCTGAGGGGAGGTTGATGGAAGGGTTTCGAAACTTCATCCTCTGCTATGGCAACCACAGCACCATTCATTTCCCAACCTGGGGCATTTAGCCCTTCAGACATTTTCTGTGCCACTGACCTTTTCCAAACGTCTTCTGTCACTCCGGCTTTGCTGAATTTAGGAACCACCACTTTGGATACTGATTTGTCAACTTTTCCAAAACGGGCTCTCCTACTTTGGGATTAACAACTTCATCAATTATGAGCTCATTTTCCTTCGGGCAGACACCACTCCATTTTTCCTTCACATCAATCACCAGATTTATGAACTCGAGGGAGGTCACGGGATTAGATTCCATGAATTCAAGCATGTTGACACTCGGGTTATTGGCTGTGCCGGGGGTGTGAGGGCGTTCAAGATTTCCATTCTCAATTAACTCTAAGATGATGCGTTTTATGGCGGTGCAATCATCGGTATTATGCCCATGGTAGTTGTGAAAGGCACACCTCTTGGTGGTGCTGCGGCGTTTTTCAGGATTTCTAGGTTGGAAGTTAACGAGGGGCTTTGCAAGGCCTCGCTTAACCTGTCACGCCCCGGAAATTCTAAAAATCCATAAATATAAAATTTACATAATTAACATCTCCAAAATGCTAAATACCAAACCGGGCGCGTGAATTCTGCTATAAACCAATACCAACAAACAATACATCAACGAGATTTTAACTCGGAGACTAGAAACAAACGCGGAAGCAAGAACAACTGTTAATAATATAAATTCCCAAAGGACCACAGTAAATACATAACCCTGGACGACCACGACCTTTCAACTATATACAAAGAGGCCCTGAAGAGTAACTACCCCAAAGGCGATCAACCTGCTCAGAAGACTCCCGATACAACGGACCTCAAACGATACCACTTGCTTTCCTGGGGAGGTTAAGGAAAAACAATTTGAAACAAGAAACGGGGTGAGAAAAATCTCAGTAAGCTACTAAATGCAACTAGATGTCATGCTATCATGAACAGTAATATCCAATAATCAATCATAGCATACAATCACATAACAACAAATGAGAGGCTCCCTATCGCCAACCGTCCCATACCGGTTGGAAATAACGACCAGCTCATCATGCAACACATAAAGCTGAAATAAACACTCATAGGTGGATACGGAGCCAAGGTTCTAGAAACGGAACACCATCCTTTGAGAAGAGTCCGTTGAGCAGCATGAACGAGCTGAAGCCGGTTCCGGAACCAAGTAACAACAACAACCAGTAATGGGGGAAATAACACAAAGTCATACCCCAAGCCAATAGCTAGAATACTCACCATAAGAGCTAGCTCATCCCAACCACGATCACGGGAAGGGGCATCCCACTCAAGGCCACTGAACATGGGGAAACTGGGTTACCAGTGAAGTACATTATACTGGACTTGGCTCGTGCCATTATAATATACATCACTGCCCAAAACAAATACAACAATGCCAGCTGGACTCCATACAAGCACACAGTAATAAATACTCGCTTGAAACAACAACGGGGCAATGATTCCAAAGTAGGGAACCAAGCCAAAATCATCACAAAGGATGCAAACCATTTCTCATAAAGAGATCAACAACAACATCAACACATGAAGCTACTCAAAAAGAGTTAAACGGTTATCCACATTCATACATTGCAAACATGGTCACAAACGGACCCAACCCAACATTCTCAAACCATACTTAGTCAAATACCATAACACGCTTGTTCACAAAGGGACCATACCCAATAATTACCATAAGGATGCAACTATTACTCAAGAAGAGTCAACAACAACGACAACGGGAAATCTTTCATAAAAGTGTTCAACCACGATAAACAGAATTTCTCATAAGGAGCCCAACAACATTGATCATTAAAACAAATGATTCCAAGACAAGGTTTCATACCAAACACATCCTACAGATGATACCCATAAGTTACTCATTAAGATCACAACCCAAACGGTCACTCACAAATAGTTCCACGACCATTACCAAGATGACCCTAAAAGCCTACTCATAGAGGGTACTTATGGTCAAGCACTCAAACATTTCCTTATACTGGGATTCCCAATAGGAACTCCGAATAATTCCTCCCTAAGGCTAATCACTCCGAAGGTACCCAATCACTATTTCACATCTTACATCCGCTCATGGACGGACCAATTCTTAACACTCAGCCGAACCAAAAGGTAACACATTCCCATACATGATCCCCAATGCACCAATTCAACACTTTGGTATCCCATGACAACCCTCTAGGTACTATAGGATATTACTTAAAACCTAGACCAGGTCTTTTCCTAAAATCAGTTCGATTGGAATCAACATGAACACATCATAAGATTACCAAACATTCACTAATAATACTTAGTTACGTTCCACCACACATTTGTTCACAAAAGAACCATTTTCACACACTAGAGTGGTCCTTGACCCACACAACATATACCCCAAACTTGATCACAACGGACCGGTCATAACATTTTGTATTATAGAACACTTACTGAAAACTCAACACAATCCAAACCAGAAACCCCACTAAATAAACCCACTCATCTCGTAGTACTCGAAAAGAGCTTCGAAAAGATAGTTTACACGCCTAAAACGGAGTCCGGATGAGAAAGTTATGGCCTCCGGAAGATCGAACGAAAAACGGACAAACTGGAGGAAGAGGGATGCGCGCGCCTCCCTAAAAAGTGATGCGCGCGCCTCCTAAGGTCAGAAGGCTGCGATTTCGAAGCAGAAAAGGGTGCGCACGCCTCCCAAAACATGGCGCGCGCGCCTCCTTGCCCGGAGGGACGAAAGCCGGCCAAAATCTGGGTTTCTACCATTTTTCTTACCCATTTCACATAACAATCAAAATCCAACATAATCAACCTTCCACCTAGCATAAAGATGCACCCAAAACAAATTATAACTAGAATGGGGACTCAAATAATACCATTTCTCAACCAAGATCAAGATTCAAACCCAACATTCCTAAAATCACCATTTTTGACCAAAACTCCAAATAAATTCCAAATAAACTCCAAACTCAACCAAACTTCAAATATAACACATCAAGCATAATATAAGCATGATATGAACACTTTAGCATAAAAATGGGGGGGAAGCAACTTACCCGGATTTTATCAACGGTGACGGAACTCGAAATTTCTTTGATCCCTACGATCCTATCGACGATCTAAACATTTATCATGTTATGAGAAATAAGAAATAATGGGAGGAAGATGACTCAAATGAAGAGAGAAGGAGAGGGAGAATTATACCTTCAATAACCCAAGGAGGGAGAGAGAAATGGCTGGGTGGAATGAGTGAGGGAGGGAGGTGAGGTGAGGGAGAAGGTGAATAATGATTCAAAAACTTACACTTAGCCCCCTCCTCCACTACTTACCCAAAAACTAATACTTCCTACTAACAACTAAGACTCAACAGTTTTATACTAGCACGAAATCAATTAAATGCTAGGCACGACCACATCACGAAACCCCAAAATGAACACATAAATATTTAAATAACAAAATAATTTAAATAAATAAATAAGCAAATAAATAAATAATAATTATTTATTACTAATAAAATAGAGCCTAGTTTTCGGGTCGTGACAATCTACCCTCCTTAAAAAGAATTCGCCCGCGAATTCTCTCATCAAAATCATGACACGCAGTCATAACGAGGCTACAAAATATCGGTCCCCAAATAGCACTCATAACCCCAAACAAGTACCTATTGGATAATTCAAACATAGTCTCCACGACTCAATAACCCAACATATATTACACACACCTATCTCAAGTATACTCGTATTAAACATTCTAAAGTCAACTTCCTCTTTCATCCGGAATTTCAGATTCCCAAGACTATCACTTGATCACCGATCCTGAAACATAACTGATTTGATCCCGATTAGTATTATGTCCTCAATCAACCCTTAATTCACCAATATTCAAAAGTTTTACTTTTCCGGTTCTTCCGTACGTATTGACGATCTAGGTGTCATCTCATAATCATACTACTACCCGAACAAATAAGAGAAGGAATAGAGCTAACAATTACTGTCACCCAATGACTCAATGATATACTCAAAATTTTACCGTTATCAACTATCCGGTTAAATATGATCCCACCACTATACTCGCTTTCCTTATAAGATGGAACATCATACAGTCATACTCTTTGAATTCCTCGAATCTACTTGCATTATTTCATACTTAGTTTTCTGAGGAAATATATCCGTCCACTTTTGATAGTCCATTAACATAACATTTCAACTTGGTCCCAAAATAAAATAGAATAAACAATCTGCTAAGGAAATGCCAATAAAATCACAATCCATCCCAAGTCATAGATAGTTCTATTTATCAAGAGTTAGTCCTCGAAACACACATAAATACTTCATCACTTCTAATCGTTACTTACCCAGTCCCTATTTGGAAGCATCATTATCGATAACAAGCTGATCAGCTTCACTAAAATGGAGAACCTGACTTAACTCCAAGAAAACATAACACCGGTTATACCTTGCAAGATAACAGTGATACTAGCTAAATCCACAAAACCATATCAATACTTAAATTATCATCAATCTTTATTTTAATAATCGAAAGTTGATTTCACATTCATTGGTTCTTACTAAAGTCAAGAAATCCCAAAATATGCGTATCTCAATTTACATATTTGTCTACACTTGCAGAGATCAATTAATACCTCAAGAACCCCATTACAAAACAATAAATCCTCTAGCTCATGTTAAAACTCGCGAACCCTTACTCCTCCAAGCAATTTTAAATAAAATCCCAAATGGGTAATAATTCTCGACTTACAACTTGGTGAGTATCAATATAACATTAAGTCATTCACTCCCAAATCAAATTATGATTTAAAAGTAACAATCTTCGATAACACTATGCCATTTATCCATCCAAATGATATAACAAAGAATTCAAAATAAATAAACCCAATAATAGAAATTTCCTTCGCTATTTCCTCATTTTCGGCCTTTGACAACTATAGCCACTTATCAATCAAACTCTGACTAAACCACTGATCCACTTCAGGAATTTACTAATTCACCAATACAAGAGAACAAACACTAATTAGTCATAGTGACCTAATTGAACTTTCTGAAAATATCACATTTAGACCCAAAATCATCCAACTCGAAGATCGAAAATTAGATTAGAATCTATTAAAACTCAATCCACACTATTCAATCAAGCTTCCCAACCACTCAGAGACTGGTCGGGATTATTTACAAACTTAGCGACCCAATTGAAATATCCGCTCATACTCATCTTTAAGCATTCTTTCAAATCTCTACTATACCTTTCTCCCATGAAGATTAATATAACTTCTCACTAAAGATGCACCCACTTATAACCCATTATGCCTCTAAGCAAAGTCACACAATCAGTATAGAAATACTCACCGCAAATCCATAACAACCAAGAGATTTGGACCGCATAGAAAACTAAACTATACTACTTAACTTGTCAACACTCTATATAGGCGGCATAACCAAATCACCTTACCTCCATCAGTAGCAATCACGAAATTTCGTACTCAGGGATACACCTCAACATAATTCATCTAATGAGGACAAACATACGAATATAGCATAAGGCATTTCCACTTTACGAAAGGTACACCCAAGTATTCAAAGACTCACACTCTCGATTCTCAAACCAACTAACCCCAATGAAACTAATACTATTAACACCAATCTATACTGGGTATTCCACAAAAGAAGAACACTCTACGCCAATATCACGACTCATAACTCAACCAACTTCTATCTTAACCTCATCTTTCAAGAAAACTTAGTTTTCTAAACCGCTCAATATCATAACACCCAAGTGTTGAAACCTATTCAATATCAGAGTTCTTATTCCCTTGCAAGGTCCAAAACCATTGCTCTGATACCAACTGTCACGCCCCGGAAATTCTAAAAATCCATAAATATAAAATTTACATAATTAACATCTCCAAAATGCTAAATACCAAACCGGGCGCGTGAATTCTGCTATAAACCAATACCAACAAACAATACCTCAACGAGATTTTAACTCGGAGACTAGAAACAAACGCGGAAGCAAGAACAACTTTTAATAATATAAATTCCCAAAGGACCACAGTAAATACATAACCCTGGACGACCACGACCTTTCAACTATATACAAAGAGGCCCTGAAGAGTAACTACCCCAAAGGCGATCAACCTGCTCAGAAGACTCCCGATACAACGGACCTCAAACGATACCACTTGCTTTCCTGGGGGGGGGGGTTAAGGAAAAACAATTTGAAACAAGAAACGGGGTGAGAAAAATCTCAGTAAGCTACTAAATGCAACTAGATGTCATGCTATCATGAACAGTAATATCCAATAATCAATCATAGCATACAATCACATAACAACAAATGAGAGGCTCCCTATCGCCAACCGTCCCATACCGGTTGGAAATAACGACCAGCTCATCATGCAACACATAAAGCTGAAATAAACACTCATAGGTGGATACGGAGCCAAGGTTCTAGAAACGGAACACCATCCTTTGAGAAGAGTCCGTTGAGCAGCATGAACGAGCTGAAGCCGGTTCCGGAACCAAGTAACAACAACAACCAGTAATGGGGGAAATAACACAAAGTCATACCCCCAAGCTAATAGCTAGAATACTCACCATAAGAGCTAGCTCATCCCAACCACGATCACGGGAAGGGGCATCCCACTCAAGGCCACTGAGCATGGGAAACTGGGTTACCAGTGAAGTACATTATACTGGACTTGGCTCGTGCCATTATAATATACATCACTGCCCAAAACAAATACAACAATGCCAGCTGGACTCCATACAAGCACACAGTAATAAATACTCGCTTGAAACAACAACGGGGCAATGATTCCAAAGTAGGGAACCAAGCCAAAATCATCACAAAGGATGCAAACCATTTCTCATAAAGAGATCAACAACAACATCAACACATGAAGCTACTCAAAAAGAGTTAAACGGTTATCCACATTCATACATTGCAAACATGGTCACAAACGGACCCAACCCAACATTCTCAAACCATACTTAGTCAAATACCATAACACGCTTGTTCACAAAGGGACCATACCCAATAATTACCATAAGGATGCAACTATTACTCAAGAAGAGTCAACAACAACGACAACGGGAAATCTTTCATAAAAGTGTTCAACCACGATAAACAGAATTTCTCATAAGGAGCCCAACAACATTGATCATTAAAACAAATGATTCCAAGACAAGGTTTCATACCAAACACATCCTACAGATGATACCCATAAGTTACTCATTAAGAGCACAACCCAAACGGTCACTCACAAATAGTACCACGACCATTACCAAGATGACCCTAAAAACCTACTCATAGAGGGTACTTATGGTCAAGCACTCAACCATTTCCTTATACCTGGGATTCCCAATAGGAACTCCGAATAATTCCTCCCTAAGGCTAATCACTCCGAAGGTACCCAATCACTATTTCACATCTTACATCCGCTCATGGACGGACCAATTCTTAACACTCAGCCGAACCAAAAAGGTAACACATTCCCATACATGATCCCCAATGCACCAATTCAACACTTTGGTATCCCATGACAACCCTCTAGGTACTATAGGATATTACTTAAAACCTAGACCAGGTCTTTTCCTAAAATCAATTCGATTGGAATCAACATGAACACATCATAAGATTACCAAACATTCACTAATAATAGTTAGTTACGTTCCACCACACATTTGTTCACAAAAGAACCATTTTCACACACTAGAGTGGTCCTTGAACCACACAACATATACCCCAAACTTGATCACAACGGACCGGTCATAACATTTTGTATTATAGAACACTTACTGAAAACACAACACAATCCAAACCATAAAACCCACTAAATAAACCCACTCATCTCGTAGTACTCGAAAAGAGCTTCGAAACAATAGTTTACATGCCTAAAACGGAGTCCGGATGAGAAAGTTATGGCCTCCGGAAGATCGAACGAAAAACGGACAAACTGGAGGAAGAGGGATGCGCGCGCCTCCCTAAAAAGTGATGCGCGCGCCTCCTAAGGTCAGAAGGCTGCGATTTCGAAGCAGAAAAGGGTGCGCACGCCTCCCAAAACATGGCGCGCGCGCCTACTTGCCCGGAGGGACGAAATCCGGCCAAAATCTGGGTTTCTACCATTTTTCTTACCCATTTCACATAACAATCCAAATCCAACATAATCAACCTTCCACCTAGCATAAAGATGCACCCAAAACAACTTATAACTAGAATGGGGACTCAAATAATACCATTTCTCAACCAAGATCAAGATTCAAACCCAACATTCCTAAAATCACCATTTTTGACCAAAACTCCAAATAAATTCCAAATAAACTCCAAACTCAACCAAACTTCAAATATAACCACATCAAGCATAATATAAGCATGATATGAACACTTTAGCATAAAAATGGGGGGGAAGCAACTTACCCCGGATTTTCAACGGTGACGGACTCGAAATTTCTTTGATCCCTACGATCCTATCGACGATCTAAACATTTATCATGTTATGAGAAATAAGAAATAATGGGAGAAAGATGACTCAAATGAAGAGAGAAGGAGAGGGAGAATTATACCTTCAATAACCCAAGGAGGGAGAGAGAAATGGCTGGGTGGAATGAGTGAGGGAGGGAGGTGAGGTGAGGGAGAAGGTGAATAATGATTCAAAAACTTACACTTAGCCCCCTCCTCCACTACTTACCCAAAAACTAATACTTCCTACTAACAACTAAGACTCAACAGTTCTATACTAGCACGAAATCAATTAAATGCTAGGCACGACCACATCACGAAACCCCAAAATGAACACATAAATATTTAAATAACAAAATAATTTAAATAAATAAATAAGCAAATAAATAAATAATAATTATTTATTACTAATAAAATAGAGCCTAGTTTTCGGGTCGTGACATAACCAATCACTCGAACACTTTGCTTATGGGCATTCCAAAATCCTTAAACTTTGTGAAATGGGGCTCGGCTCGGCACTTGGCTTTTATTTTATCTTTGACTGAAATGTAGTGGTGATGAGAATTACCGCCCCTAGAGACAAGGGTATTCTCATATTCCATTTGCTTTCTCTTCCCTAACAACTTACATGACTGAGGTGCAACATGAGGATTCTGTGGAAGTGTATGGGTGTAGGCATACTCATAACCTCGGTTTCTTACAGGAATATACATCGAAGGCATGCAAGGAGCCTGTGGTCCAAAAGGTCTTGGATTGTAGAAATGATACGGGTCATTGTTGGTCCCAAAGACACAACAAGGGTATGAAAAGAGGCTAGAGGGGGGGGGGTGAATAGCCTATTTAAAATTTCAACCATTTTTCAAAATTCAACTAAGTGCTTACAATCTTTGATTTGCGGTCAAGTAAAAACCACACGGTCAAGCTGTAATATGCACAGCGGAAGTTTTCGATAGAAATGAGGTAAGGTTGTTTTTGACGAAATCTCTAAGTAGATGCTCACTCACGGTCAAGGTTATCTGGTCGAGTGAGATGCGGTCAGAGTGTGAGGTGCGGTCAAAAGACTTACGGTCAAGAGATAGTTGAGAGATTGAAAGTTGTTGTCTTAGAAGTTTTGGCAAAAGATAAGTTAGTCAGATTTTAACTTAGGCAATATGGAGAACATACAAACACAATTCACAACAGTTCATAAATCTGAAAGATCAAAACACTAAACGACAAACAAGATTAATATGAACAATAAAGAACAAGATGAACAATACTTAAAAGTAAATTGCAGAATGTAAAGAGCAGTAAGAAAGTGACACAAGTATTTGGAAATGTTCGATCTGTTAAAAGATCTAAGTCCTTTGCCAAGATGGTCAGTCTTGGATTTTGAATGGAGGTATATATTGATTCTTGTGTGTACAGATTACAGAGATGAAGTATTGAATCAACACCTATTTTCTATGAAGAACAAATCCTAGACTTAGACCAGTGTATCCCTTTTGATTCAATCTATGTGACTGATCAATTGGGGTGAGTGTGTGTAAGAGTCTGAAGCTCTTTGAAATCTATATGATTTAGAGCCTAAAGAATCTTGTGTGTTACAAGGCTTGAGATGACTTTGAATGCTGCTGGAGATCTTTGAAGGTTTGAAGGTGAGCACTTGAAGATTCAAAGGACTCTGGAAATCTTGAGTATTATCTTCAATCACCAAGTATTTCAACAGCAATTTCTCTCTTTGAATCTCAGCAATGTTCAATGAAGAACTCAAGGACTATTTATAGCCTTGAATGAGAAAATAGTTGTTGGAATTACTTGGGGTCCAATTTGAAGGACAATGAGCTGTTGAATTCTGATTGGAGCTCATTCTGAGTTGTCCATTTTTCCAGATAAGAGGTGGTCCTATTTACATGAATTCAAATTTGAATTACTTGGGGTCCAAGTTCTGAAACGTTCTAAACTAACCACAGTTAACACAAGTGACCATGGTTAAGTTTGAACAACACTTGGTTTCTTGGACAACTTATTTACTTGCGGTCAAGACATTGCGGTCAAGAGTTTCACGGTCAAGTGGTCTTCCACGGTCAGGTGATCTACCACGGTCAAGGTGAGTTTTCACAGTCAAGGTCTTGACCACTAAAATTCCAGACTTAGAAAATTTTAGACCTATCAAACTAAAGCCTATACTATCAAAGTGGAATATTCTAAAAATGAGTTTAACACTTCTTACAATATATTCTAAAGTCCACAAAAGATAAAATTAGGTTATGGGATCAATCAAATCTAGGTAATAGGAGTGGTTAATATAACAAGCATACCCAACAGTCACCCCGGAATCTCATCGGGAAATCTGGTGGAGGCAAGTTGGTGATGCCTGGTCGGGTATCCATATATGGTTTAAACAGTGACTGAGCTCTGGTGACTTGGTTGATGGCATTAAACCGAGAAGGGATATGATTGGGAAGGTGTTGTGAGTATGATGCTCGGGGCATAACCGGTGTGGACAGTGGTTTGCGGGCCTTTTGAGTGGATTGTGCTTGGGGTTTTATAGGAGGCGTCCCATGGGAGATGTTGGATTTGGGATGAGGTGGAGTGAGGAGGTTTTGAGTGAGGGGGTCGTTTTGGATGACGGCGTGTTGGGGAGAAGAAAGGGGGGTCTCGGTATTTTTATAAGATGGAGGGGACAATCTTTGGTTGCAATTCGGAGGTTGGGTGGCTTCCACCTCTTCTTTGTTATTGGTCACTTTGGTGAAGAGCCCATAAGTTAGAAATAGAGCTGTGACATCTCTTTGTCTCATCGAATCATCGAACGGGTTCTGTGTTTCTTCGTGGCTCTTTGTGATGACTTCTTCCGTAGCCCCGGAGGCTTCTAGAGCTTGGAGCAACTTTCCTTTCGTAGGGCTATCCGGATTGTCTGCGACGTCATTTCCCAAGCTACCATCCATTGAAGCAGTCTTTCCGAGGTACTGGGTTGGAGAAGTTGCGGTAACTGGGGAACTATCTGATTCCACACGCACTAGTCGGTGACATGATGCTCTCTTCCACTTCATCTGAGCTACGGGGAAGAAAGAGGGTAGTTTAGGCTCGGGTAAACATTGGGTGAATTCTCATGCTACTAATGGGACATGACCGTTATGCTTAGACTTATGGGGCGGAAGATGGACGGGGTTGAATGGGATCTCGAATCCATCCAAGATTTAAGCGGGGCCCTACTTTCAAGGTTGTAACGGACTTCTTGGAGGATAACGGGGATTCATCCAAAGACTTGACCGACTTCTTGGAGGATAACGGGGATCCATCCAAAGATTGACGGGTGCCTCGAAGATCTTCCAAGGACTTAACGGGTTCCTAGGGGACTATGCCTAAGGATTTAACGGAAGTCTTGGAGGATAACAGGGATCCATCCAAAGATTGACGGGTGCCTCGGAGATCTTCCAAGGACTTAACGGGTTCCTAGGGGACTATGCCTAAGGATTAAACGGAAGTCTTGGAGGATAACGGGGATCCATCCAAAGATTGATGGGTGCCTCGGAGATCTTCCAAGGACTTAACGGGTTCCTAGGGGACTATGCCTAAGGATTAAATGGAAGTCTTGGAGGATAACGGGGATCCATCCAAAGATTGACGGGTACCTCGTAGATCTTCCAAGGACTTAACGGGTTCCTAAGGGACTATGCCTAAGGATTAAACGGAACTCTTGGAGGATAACGGGGATTCATCCAAAGTCTTGACCGGCTTATTGGAGGATAACGGGGATCCATCCAAGGACTTGATTGACTTCCTAGGGGACTAATCCTAGGGGATTAACGGAGATCTTGGAGGATAACGGGGATCCATCCAAAGACTTAACTGACTTCTTGGAGGATAACGGGGATCCATCCAAAGGTTAAGCTGACTTTTTAGAGGATAACGGGGATCCATCCAAGGGTTTGATTGACTTCCTAGGGGACTAATCCTAGGGGCTTAACGGAGATCTTGGAGGATAACGGGGATCCATCCAAAGACTTAACAAAATGACGCTTGTTAGCGAAAGAATGCAATGTGTCAAAGACAAGAAGCAAAAACGGAGCAAATTCAAGCAATGTGCGATTAATTATCCGTTCAAGTTTACTTAAAACGCATTTTTATTCCTAAATGGTTGGAAAATATTTCTCTTCTTTTTTCGCAACTATTCTAAAACCTGGATCAGTGGAGGCCATCATTACGCCTATTAGCCCCTCGTTTTTCACATGTAGTGCACTCCCCTATGGACGGACCATCTCGTGCGAGGGTCTTATAGGGCACGCGACTCCCACCGACCAAAAGAACCAAACCTAGGGTCTAGTGCGTCACAAAGTTTCAATGCGTGGGCCATTCTTATCATAGCTAAGCCTTGGTTAAGGTTAAGATTGACTTAACGCTTCAACAAAATTCCGGCATGACCTCATTTTAATGAGGGATCTCAGACCTTAACCTTGGGCTTTTGGATGATTAGGATGGGTCAAGCATTAGGACATAACGACACGGTGTCAACCTATCCTTAATACATGACTTCAGTTAATTATGGTTAAAATTAACGCATAGGTCAAGGACCGGGTCAATGATGACCTTGGTCACACTTGCTTTCACAAGGAGTCGTGAGCTTAGGCGTTAACTTGGCCAGAATTAACGTTTGGACACGTATTAGGGACGTGATGACGTGAGCTAGACTAAAAACCAACCATGGTCACGGTATTTGTGTGTCACGGACAAGTGTGGTTGACTCGACTCGGAAGGGGAGGTGGAATGGACCCATGCGCGCGAGAAGGGCACAAGAGCGCCAATCAAGCTGCATTGTGGCATCCATCCCGGGTTTTAAGGGTTTTTGAGACGTGCACAAGGTCGAGTGGGCGTTGTGTGAGTCATTCCATGTTCTTTTTTTTTTAGTCAAAATAGGAATTTTTCAATGCATTTTAATATCATGAACATGAAAGAGCAATATATGAACAAAATGATGAACATGTAATTTGCACAAGGAATGAAGCCAAGATACGAACAAGCAAGAATCAAATTTTTGTGCATGGAAAGGTTGTGCACAACCAAAGGTTTTTGAAACTAAAATTTTGCAAGAAGAACAACATTTGAAGATCATTTGTACAAAAAGATTGTGTACAATCAAGGTTTTTTGAAAAACCAAAATTTTTATGAAAAGGGTTATGCACAATGAGGCTTTGAAAACCCAATTTTATGTCCAAAAAATTGTGCATAACCAAGCTTTGAAAACCAAGTTTTGGCCAAGAAAATGAAGGTAAATGTGCACAAATAGAGGATGTAAATTGGAACCTGGACAAGAAGAAGCAAGGGGGCCATCAGAATGTTTCTACCCTGCACAAAATTGTTAACTTGAAACATTCTATGGGCCTGGCAAAACCAGCCGTACGACTAGTGGAGGTGTCCCATTGTTTTTTGCAATTTTCCAGTTTCTGATCATCAAGCCCCAGTTTATTGCATTTCCAGAACCGTTTCACTCTCAGAAATCAAAACAGAAACATAAAACACACACAAAATATGCACAATGTCAACAAACGGAGACGGGAGTTTGACCCACACAAAATTGCCCCCAAAGCTTCTAAAAAGAAGTTTGCAAACACTTTATTCCCCAGCGGAGTCGCCACTGTGAGATACCCGCGGGAAAAAACGCGATTATGTTCCCTCGAGAATCAGACACGGCACTTTAAATATTCAAACAAAACGGATTCGCCACGTTAATTTAATTTTAAACCCAAATTTAACGGAAAAGGTTTAGAGAAATGAGTTCGGAGGTCAGGTTACGTCTTGGGAATAACTTTATCGCGGTTCACCCAAGACGCCTTGGAAGAACCGAGTCTACCTAAGTTTATTGACTAAAAATGTGCAAATGTATGTGTGTGTGGTGTGTGTGTTTTCAAAAATGGGAGAAACTGACTTTTAACAAAACCAGTTTAAAACTTGACAGAAAAGGGTTTATTTTGCAAACCGTTTAATAGAAAGGGGTAAAATTGAAAAAAGCATTCCCCGGACAAACCAGCCGTACGGCTATAGAGGGTTGTCCTAGAAATTTTGACAGTTTATCAGGAATCAGTCCAGTTTCAGGCAGAAACAGAGTATATTCTGCTGAAACTAGGCAAAGTTGTATCTTTTCAGCTTATTTGCTTTGCACCAAACATGGATTAAGTCATCCCTATGCCATTGATCACTAATTAGATATCAAAACAAAGTGGTTTTGGTCATGATCAAGGAAATAATTGGGGGGGGGGGGAATGGGCAAAGTTGATGATCATGGCATTTAAGCCAAAATCACCATTTGAATAGTTAAAGATGGAAACTTTAACATTCAAATGGATGATTCATCCAAGGAAAGTCTTTGGGATATCAAAAATCAACCTTTGGATGGATAAATATTGAATCTTCACCATCCAAAGGGACATTATTGTGCTTGGATCAAAGTTAAATGGTAAAGATTGGAACTTTACCATCAAACTTGATCATTTCAACATAAATCAACATAAATGACATAAATAAAAGGGTTCTCTCCAAGATGTGCAATGGATCACCAAGCCATATTTAAATACAAGACATAAATGTAAAGATATGAAAGTAAATTGCATAAATGTAAAGACATGAAAGTAAATTGCATAAATGTAAAGACATAAAGTAAATGTGCATTAAATCGTAACAAGCCTTGATCATCTTTGGTTTGTAACCCTTGATCATGCATAAAACATGAGGGCACCATGAATCAAGTCAAGGCTTGGTTCCAATTCATATTATTTGCAAGAAATGAAAGACATTAAGTAAATAAAACAAAGTAAAATAGAGTAGGAGATGAAGAGAAGATGGGGAGAAGGAGGCCTCACCAATATTTGGTTTTAAGCCTATCTTCTTTCTCTCTTTTCACTCAAATATGTGTTTGTGACTCTAATCTGCTCTCAACTCGGCAGAGTTTCCACTCACAAATGTATTTCTCCCCCCTAGAATGATCATCAGGGGTCTTAATTTATAGGGACTGAAGGTGCTTAAACCAGCCGTACGGCTGGGCCCTTCTAGTACCCAAACCATCCGTACGACTCAGTATGGCGAGCTTCTGGATTTTTCTAAATTTTAGTTCCAGGATAGTCCTAGAGTTTTGGTTTATCATAGTGAGGTCCTAGCCTATCAGTTTATCCCTGAATGGTGCTAAGAATTCCTCTAAGTTGGTTTAATTTCAGATTGGGGTACTTACAATAATTAACTTATCCGCCCGCATAAATCAGATTTAAGACACAAATTTTCAACATATAGTTAAATGTTAATGGTCCCTTAGATCAGGTCTGGCCAGTTCAACAACTGGGGCTGATGCAGCAAGATTTTATGGGCGGCAATATTATTTTTGGATGGACACCCATGCATGAACATGAACATATGAGATGCGAACTCCTTCCCCTCCCCTCGTTCAATGTGTTATTGACTGACTCATCTCAAAGTGTATCAAATTCTCTACTTTCATTGCAGCGCCAACCTAGTAGGAGAGGAGAGGGACCTTTTTACTTAATTGCAACTACTGTACAGTATAATGTTGAGATATGTTCTTGAAATGCGTGATGGCTCCCCCTCCTGTGCAATGCAAAAAGATCCCCAAAAGATTCTATCAATCTTTTCATCTTTATAGTAATTAAAAAAATTAAACATGAATCGGTGTGTAGATTTGAGGGACTATTCACTTTCATAACCAATTGGTTTTAACGTGAAACTTTCAATGTACATTTTATTAGTGGATGTAACGACCCGAGCCCGCAAAGCCCACCCAAAAGTCTATGGATGTTATTGGTGCTCAATAGTAGTATAGTGGAGGCTTATATATCACAATCCAAGCCCATATCTTTTCGATGTGAGATGGGGTATTACAAACACCCCCACTGAAATCCTTGCCGTCCCCGGCCCAAACAATACCCAGATCGTCTCCCCGGGCGAGCTCGCAAGCCTTAAGGCCGGGGGTCCGCTCTGATACCATTTCTTAAATTGACCAACATAAATGTCTCTAGTGGCCCAATTAAAATTCTTTATTTGCCACTAACGAAAATTAAAAGCCCAAGAATTTATTTAACTTCCATAAATAATAATAGTAAAAATTTGGATTATTACATAAATATCTGACTATTTGGGTAATAGTCTTTGTGTAATTTCTACTGTATGTTATTTCATCATTCGGTCTAACTGTTTCTCCCCAAGGTGCACAATCAGGGTACCAAATTCCTAACAAGATTAATGTCTGGCAAACTGACATTTTAATTAGTCTAAGTTTTACAATCCGTAAATCCTTAGTAATATTGGGAGTTTTTCTAACAGACGAGCAATTTTTAAAGTAATAAAACTAGGTTTCCTATTATTTAAGAGAAATTATTTTTCTGCAAAATTTTATGATTTTTTTTTTTTTTTTTGTGTTTTTAGTATTGCTCATTTTATTTTATTTTCTTATTATTATTTTTTATTATGATAGAGAGTCAAAAACAAAATAAATCCAAATACGGTACATGCTGCATATGAATATCAGAAAGGTGAGTCAGCCCCAGAGATCATGCATTCATCCCACCAAATTAAAACAGGCTGAAAACTGATCATATAAAAATAGGCTGAAATGTAGTTGTGGGAAGTTTGGGCCTTCCCGAAATAATTTCGTTGCTCGAAAGTTAGCTACAACCATAAGATTGTTGGATCATAAAGTGATACTCCCACGGATTAGTCTCGGACTAAGGTGCTTAGTTTGACTTTATACGGAGATTAAAAAAAAGTAAATGTTGTGAGTATAAAAAAGTAAGAGAAAGTAGGAGAGATAAAGTAAGAGAAAGTATAAGAGATAAAGTGGGTAGAGAGTTTTTGTTGTGAGAATGACAAGTGAGTCTCATGGTCCATTTTAGGTAATAAAACAACTAAGAACCTTAGTCTGGGACAGAGGGAGTATCAATTTAGCATTTGGCATGGGTGGGTTTTGATAAATCCGGGCCTTTTGGGTATATTTATACGTATCCTTATACCCCTCTTATACTGTCCATATACCTAAAATATACGACCTATATACTCCTACCCTATACAAAAGGAAGGACCCCCTAAAAGGACAAATATACCCTTTATCCCTCATATATACTCCCTCCGTCCCACCTCACTTGAGACCCAAGGGTAGGCACAATAACTAAGGAAAAAGAATAAAATAAAGAAATTGTGTGGTAAAAAATGAAGAGAGAGAATGAGTGAGGTTAATAGTAGGTTGGTTGAATGAATTGTGTGGTGGAAAATGAAGAGAGAGAATAAATGGGTGGGGTATATTGAATATAAAATTATAAAAATGTTACCATTTTGGGGAGTCTCAAGTGAAGTGGGACGGACCAAAATAGAAATAAGTTCCAAGTGAGGTGAGATGGAGGGAGTATACCCCTGCTCATCTAAGATGAAAGGTATGATCTAATCTCTACATTCTCTCTCTACACTCTCTTGAGGGCTCTCTCTCTCTCTCTCTCTCTCCCTCTCTTACAAGTTCCCTCAGACTCAGAGATCTTACTCTCACACCCGAGGGCCTAAGTGTTGGAAATTTGACATTTGGTCAACTTTGGGTGGGTCCCATTTGTGAGTCCCTTTGAGTTTGACCATGGTCAATGTTGATATACATTGTATGATGTAGCATGAGGAAATTGTGTGTTTTGGTGAAAGCCAAATTTTGGAGTTAAGCCATGGTTCTAAGACTTCAAAGATAGGCATTGAAGTGCTTTAATTCTCAAAGATGAAATGGTTGGTTGGTATCCCACATGGGATAGGAAAGCCAAACCTCCCCTTTGTTTGGGAATATAAAAGGCTTTTTGTCCCAACCCACATGGAATAGGAATGGGAAGTTGGAGTGCCATAAATTACAAGGCACTTCATAGTCTCATGTTCAAGTTACATGTGAGGTGAACTTAAACCTTTCCCCACACGCTCGCTCGGCTCGGCCGGGCGGGGCTGGGCTGGGCACGGGCTAAGGGCGTTTGGGCGAATGGTTCGGTTCGTGGGCGTATCTTTTTAGTCAAAATTCATTTGAAGTTTCCTTTTTGCTAACGGAAACAGTTAGTCTCGTCAGTTTCCTAATTGGACTCTAACTGTGCAGTTGCTTTTCCTTCAAGAATAAACTACTGTAATTCGGGTAGGTTTTAGAGTCCTTCTTAAAAACCCTAAACCGACTTCATACGTGTATAAAATAACAGCCCCGGTTTCAGATTTACTAACGCAAAAATACCTTCTGATTTTTGCAACCCGAAATCTGTCTTTTCCATACACTGTCTCTGTGATTGATCTGAGCGGGCGATTCAGGCGAAGTGGGACAGCAGGCGCAAGTGCATCTGTACCTGTTCGTGCGAGATTTCTTGGTACGTTTGCTGAGATCATTTTATCCTCGGAGGATTTTGCCGTAACTCTTTGTCGCACCAGTAAGGGGGCAATAAATTCTCTTAGGAGAATCTTCATACAGGCGACTCGATCTGATAAGTATTCTGACTCCCTTTTGTTTTCCTGTTTGCCTTTTTCCTGGTACGCGTTCTGTTGCTATTTCTGTTATGCTTTTGGCTATAATCTGTATTGCTATTGGATTCGTGATTGCCCCTTTAATTGATTAAATCTGTTTAATCTGAAGTGGTCGAATATTTTATTCCAACACTAAGCCGGGGTCAAACCCGACTTTAGTCCTAACGGTGTGCTCATTTTGCAGATCTTCTTAGCCAGATATCCGACCCGCTTGATGATCTTGGGAGCTCTTTATGACTCTTTGGCCGCCCCCAAGGGGCCCAAAAGTCGTGGCGTCATCAGGTTTCACATATACTCCCTCCTATCAACGGTTATCACCTTTATTTTGCACATCAGAATTAAGAAAATCAGTAATAAGCGGTGTAATTGTGAGTATACAAATGAAATATGAGAGAGAATGTGGAGTATGAATTAATCATTAGTGGACAATTGTTATTTTGAAAAATTGTAATTTTTAGCAGAGGATTCGAATTCATGACCTCTGCATGGAAAATTAACAATGGATACAACTTGAGCTAGGGCAGTCTTAATGATTTGTATGCAATATTATCTCGATTAGAAACTTGTCTAACAATTACTTGAATCAATCATTGGATAAACAAATAATTGATCCATGATTTTTTGAGTGAATGCCACACGCAGCCATCTAGTTTACTCAATTTGAGCCATAATGATTTTCCATTTTTTTAATTAGAGGGATATTTCAAATAATTACTCTTAAATCAATTTCACGATGAACTTATTAATGTGGAACATAGAGATTAAAATGAGAAAATTTTGGGGGAAACTAGTTTCTCCATAAGTTATAAAAAGTCCTATTTTTATAGGTGTTAAGATTTAGGGGTTTAGGGTTTAGTATTTAGGGTGTAGGGTTTAAGGGTTAAGGGTTAAAAGGTTGACTTTTTATAATTTATGGAGGAACTAGTTTCCCCAAAACCAACTCGATTAAAATTTACGGCACATTTATTTTCTGTAATATACTATATTTTTTTGACGATGTCTCGAGCAAGGAGAGGGATCGAACCCTAAACTTTACAAAATATGAGGTTTTACTTTACCACGAAAGTTTTCAATAATTTATATTTTTTACATAGGTAATCTAAGGCCAAACAAAATACTTGGCCTTCTAGAATAATTTGAAATATTTAGAAAAGTAGACGTCTTATAAAATTGGTTTGCTGTACACTCAACCAAATTATTTGGATGCACATTAATTTCGTGAAGTGAAAGTGACCCATTTCTACTCAATCATGAACTGTCCTATGTTTAAGCCATACAAATATGCCCACATTAACTATACTCTAAATTTCGTATGCAATCAACCAAACCCCCCATTATTGATGAAAATACAATTTTTTAATCTCATGCTAATTTATGTATAAATAGAAGGAGGGATGGGTAAAGACTAAAGAGAGAGATATAGAGAGATCTAGAGAGAAAGAGAGAGATGGCCTTAAGTTGGCTTCTTCATTCATGCAGTATAGTATTAGGGAACCCTAAGGAGGACATTGAAGGTGCCAAAAATGTAGGGTACCCTAAAATCGAAGGTATCGAGGAGCACGAAACGAGGTCGAGGCTTTGTGAAGAAGGCTTTAGAATGCCTCTTCACTACCCTAGATACAATAAGGCGGATTACGAACAGATGGAGGAGTGGAAACTCGACATTCTTCTTGGACAATATGGTATGCGTTTTGTTGGTTCTTTAGATGAAAAAAGATCGTTTGCAATGGGAGCATTCTTGTGGCCCGACCAACTCTAAATTTTGGTGTATAAATTTTGCGTATGATGTAGAAATGTTGTGGTTATGTATCAGTTGTTCTGAGAATGTGTATCTCTAAATTATGTTTGTAGAGGTTAGTATTTGTGGAAGATAGGTATAGTAGATTGTACGTATTGCTTTTGTGAGATGTACTACTAAGAAGCATAATCCTCGATCGATGTGTACAATCTTAATAAGCATCTTGGACCATGCATGTGTAACGCCTCAAACTTTCCAATAATAAAATTGTCTTTAATCAAATACAAAATCCTCAAAATAAAACCCGTTATCCCAACGGTTAGTACAATCTAACCATAATTCAAAATAATGCGAAAGCATAACTGTCTTTCAACCTTAACGGCTAGTACAACCCACTAACTTATTCAACTAAAACATTAAAGTAATAACTTCAATCTTTTTAACTGATGCGCCGCCATCTTCGCGACTATCCCTTCTCCTACTCTTTACCTGGGAGGGGAAATAAATGAAATGGGTGAGCGAACAATGCTCAGTAAGTTCATACGGGATTTCTTTGGGTACTAAGAAGAGATGACCGTGTCACGACCCGAAAACTAGGCTCTATTTTATTAGTAATAAATAATTATTATTTATTTATTTGCTTATTTATTTATTTAAATTAATATTTATTTAAATATTTAAATGTCCATTTCATATTTCATAATATCTATGCCTAGCATTTTATTTGGGTCAATTGTGCTAGTGTAGAAGTGTTGAGTCTTAATTGTTAGTGGGGAGTTTAGTTGAAGAAAAGTAGTATTAGGGGGAGGGGCCTAAGTGTAAATATTCAAATAATTCTCCTACTCCCTCCCTACTCCCCTCTCCTCCCTCACTTCTCCCTCACCCATCCATCTCTCCCAGCTCAATTCTCTCTCTCTCTCCATAGCAAAAAGGGTAAGTTTTCTCTATCTTCTCTCTTCATTTTCTTCCTCCTCCTCTCATAATCTCTCATTTCTCAAAACTTGAAACATGTTTAGATCGTCGATAGGATCGTTGGAAGCCAAAAATATTTGAAATCCATCATCTTTGAGAAATCTCAAGTAAGTTGCTTTTCCCCCATTTTTATGCTCAAATGTTCATATCATGTTTATATAATGCTTGATGTGTTATATTTGAAGTTTGGTTGAGTTTGGAATTTATTTAGAATTTATTTTGAGTTTTGGTTAAAAATGGTGATTTTGTTGAATGATGGGATTTGATCTTAGTTTTGGTTGATGGTTGGTGTTGTTAAGGTCCCCCTTTGGTTTAGTTGTTGTTTGGGTACTTTGGGGATCATGTGGGAAGCATTGATTTTGAGAATGTGTGAAATGGGTATGAAAAATGAAGAACCCAGATCTGTTTTCCCGGCTTGAATCCAGACCAGGCGCCCGCCCGCGCGGTGCCAGGCGCCCGCCTGCACCCCCTTTTCCAGCGGCCAGACCTTCTGGGCAAATGAGCGCCCGCCTGCCCCTGCCCGAGCGCCCGCCCGCCCGTTTGCATGGAAATTTTGCCCTTTTGCTTGTTTAAACTAAATGGCTTCCCTAGTTTAAGTTTAATTACTCTAATTAACTTAAGATAACACCGTGGAGTACGTTATTAATTGGAATTGGTTTCTTTATGAATAAATGTGTTATGAAATTATTTAAGTACCGTTTTGAGAATGTTGGACATCCTTGATGTGTTGTTGGATTGGTTTACCTTTGTGGTAATTTATTTGGATGGGTTCCCTACTTTGGAATCATTAGTTGTTTATCGTGCTAGTATTTTATTACTTAGCAATTATTTGAAAGTCCAGCTGGTATTTGTGGTTGTGTCGGGCGATGTGAGATATTGTGATGGCACCGGCCAAGTCCATTATGGTGTCGACCATTGTTTTGCCCTTATTTTTCCTCTTCCAGATTGGCCTTGGTTGAGACGTTTGGAGCATGACTTTGTGGCATGGCTCCCGCCCTTTGTGGCACATTACTTTGTTATTGGTTCCGGTACCGGGGATTTCTCTTCAGCTTTCATGCTATTATGAAGATGATGACTTGTTAATTATCGAAGCTGCGCAGCGACCTTTATTTGGTTATATCAGTTTGGGAAAACCTTGGCTATATCCTTTGTTATGTGTTTATTTCCGCTGCTATCTATTATGTGATAAATGCTATGTGCTAAGTGATAATTATTATTGTTTATTGCTTATTGCATTTAGCATGTCATGTAGTTGCATTAGTAACTTATTGAGATTTATCTCACCCCATTTCTTTTATCTTTGTTTTTCCTTAACCCCCCCCCCAGGTGGAAAGGATTAGACTCGCTGATCACGAGACAGGACGTCGCGAGGGTTGAGCTTTTGGGGCAAGTAGCATTGGTGGGTTTACATTATTTAAATGTGTAACCTTTTTGGGATATTTGTACCAAACATTGACGTCACTAGGATTTGTATATTTTATAACTTTGGCGTATAAGCTTATGGAGTTTATACTAGTTTTACTTTGTTGTTCAAGTGGATTTCAAAACTTTGTGTTATCACCTTTGGTATAAAAGGAAATTTCTATCTTCATTATTTTGGAGTTTATTGTTTAAGTCGACGTCCAGCTCGCGATCTCGGGCCCGCGGGTTTCGGGGTCGCGACAGTTGGTATCAGAGCTATGGTTTAGCTCTAAGTATAAGTCTAGGTGGACTAGTATGACCTAGGTGGGTAGTTGTGCTCGGAGTGAGTAACAGTTGATGTTTTATGCAGGTAATTGTTCTCAATGGCTAGAAGAAGGACAGGGGAAGGTTCCAGTGGGGCTCAGAATCAGAATGATCTTCGGGAAGAGAACCGTGCCATGTTCCAAGGCATGTTTGAGGCGGCCATGAAGGCTATTCATGATCAAGGTCCAAGAGAGGAGTATGTGCCACCTCCACGTTACGGGTTGGAGCAGTTTCTGAAATTAAAACCAAGAGAGTTTGACGGTGAGCCCGATGTGAAGAAGGCCGAATTATGGGTCGAGTCAATGGAGAAAATCTATGATGTGTTTGGGTGCACGGACGAGGATAGGGTCCGGTTTGCGGCTTATAAGCTTGTGGGTGCCGCCGAGCATTGGTGGAAAGGGGTTAAAGCTAGTTGGGATGACACTCACACCGTCTACGCATGGGAATTGTTTGTGCGGAAGTTCAAAGAGCATTTCATTCCGGTAGTGGACCAGAACCGAAAGGAGATCGAGCTACTCAACTTGGAGCAAGGTTTGTTGTCTATAGCTCAGTACTCGGCTAAGTTCACAGAATTAGCCCGGTATTGTGACTATCTTGTGAGGACTGAGGAGCAGAAAGCTATGAGATTTATTCGGGGTTTGAAGACTTCTATTCGGACTCAGCTTGTAGCCCAGAGGATTGTGACATTCCAAGATGCGATGGACCGTGCCTATCTTATAGAGCAAGATATTGGGGAACATAAGAGGAAGACCGAGGTAGCTAACCCGAGCAAGCAAGGAGCGCAGAGCAAGTCACAACCAAGGATTGATAACCGAGGTAACTTTGGGGGACAATCTCAGTCCCGAGGGCAACCGATCCCAAGGAACCCGGGTACCACTTCCGGGAACCAAGGGAACCAAATTAAGAGGCTTTGTTCGTATTGTCAAAAGGAAGGCCATTCAGAGGACCGTTGTTGGAAGAAACAGGGAAGGTGTACCAATTGTGGCCAAATGGGGCATTATGTGAGGGATTGCCCGAGGAATAGAGGTCAACCGTCTGGGGTAGGAGCTGGTGCTCCTCAGGGTCAGAAAAGGGACGCTACAGGAAAGCCCAAGCTCCAAGGAAGGGTATTTGCTATGAATCAACAACAAGCCACAGATGATCCTACAGTTATTGGAGGTATTATTTCTATATCTAGTGTGAGCGCTCGAGCGTTAGTAGATCCAGGATCATCTCATTCTTACATTTCTGTGCAATTTGCTTCTCTGCTAAATGCTGCATCTAAGTCATTGCCTTATGTGCTAGAGGTGTCGACCCCTATAGGAGAATGTTTGGTGACTGATAGAGTCTTTCGTGCTTGTGATGTGGTTATATGTGGTCGTGTCTTATATGCGGACTTGATAGTCCTTCCTATTCAGGACTTTGATGTTATTTTGGGTATGGATTGGTTGAGCAAGTTTCATGCTTCTGTTGATTGTCGTAGGAAAGTTGTTACTTTTTCTATTCCCGATGTGCCTAAATTTACTTTTGAGGCTATGCCTATTGGTAGAAATTTTCGTATCATTTCTTATGTGAAGGCGAGAAAATTATTGCACCGCGGTTGTGAGGGGTATTTGGCTAGTGTTCTTGATACTAGGAAAGAATCCCCTAGTTTGGAGAGTGTTCGGGTAGTTAGGGAATTTCCCGATGTTTTCTCTTCTGAGTATGATATGCCTCCCGATCGTGAGATAGAATTTTGTATAGATCTTTTGCCGGGTACGACTCCGATTTCTAAGGCACCGTATAGGTTGGCTCGCGCAGTGTTGAAGGAACTAAAGGTTCAGTTGCAAGAGTTGTTGGATCGAGGGTTTATCCGCCCTAGTGTTTCCCCGTGGGGAGCACCGGTTTTGTTTGTGCGGAAGAAAGATGGTTCGTTGAGATTGTGTATTGACTACCGAAAGTTGAATCAGGCTACAGTGAAAAACAAGTATCCTCTACCTCACATTGATGATTTGTTTGATCAGCTTCAAGGGTCCGTTGTGTTTTCTAAACTCGATTTGAGGAGTGGGTACCATCAGTTGAAGATTCGATCGGAAGATATTCCGAAGACTGCCTTTCGCACTCGGTATGGTCATTATGAATTCTTGGTTATGCCGTTTGGGTTGACTAACGCGCCGGCCGTATTTATGGATTTGATGAACCGGGTTTTCCATCCTTATCTTGATTCGTTCGTGGTGGTTTTCATCGACGACATTCTCGTCTACTCTAAATCTAGAGAGGAACACGAGCAACACTTGAGGACAGTCTTATCCGTTCTTGCGAGGGAGAAATTATTTGCGAAGTTTAGTAAATGCGAATTTTGGCTCGAGAAGGTTTCATTTCTGGGTCATGTTATTTCTAAAGATGGTATTTCTGTGGATCCTTCAAAGATAGAAGCCATAGTGGATTGGAAGAGACCCGAGTCAGTGACCGAGATCAGAAGTTTTCTGGGTTTAGCCGGTTATTACAGAAGATTTATTGAGGGGTTTTCGAGGATTGCTACTCCGATGACTCAGTTGACCCGGAAGAATGTCCCGTTTGAGTGGACCGAGAAATGTGACAAGAGTTTCGAGGAATTGAAGAAGAGGTTGACTAACGCTCCGATCTTGACCTTGCCTAATGGTAATGATGATTTAGTAATTTATAGTGATGCTTCGAAAGAGGGTTTGGGTTGTGTTTTGATGCAGAACAGGAAGGTGATTGCCTATGCTTCGAGGAAGTTGACCCCTAGTGAACAGAATTATCCTACTCACGACATGGAGTTAGCGGCTATTGTATTTGCGTTGCATAAGTGGAAGCATTACCTATATGGAGCAAAGTTTGAGATTTTTACTGATCACAAAAGTTTGAAATACCTCTTCTCTCAAAAGGAATTGAACAACCGACAGCGCCGATGGATGGAATTGTTGAAGGATTATGATTGTACGATTTCTTATCACCCGGGAAAAGCGAATGTGGTCGCCGATGCGATTAGTAGGAAGTCTTATGTGGCTTCGATGATGGTCCGTGAGTGGAAAATGCTTGAGGATGTTCGAGATTGGTCTCCTCGTGAATCGAGACATGGGGCTATTTTTGCGAATATTAGGGTATCTCCGACCCTAATTCAGAGGATAAAGGAAGCTCAGAAAGAAGATCCCGAGTTAGTGAAAGTAATGGGTAAAACGAAGGAAAAGAATTTCGAGGATTTTTCTATGGGTTCGAATGGGGTGTTGACTTTCCGTGGTCGTTTGTGCGTACCCGATGTTGGTGGAATAAAGAGACAAGTTTTAGATGAGGGTCACAAATCGAGATATACTATTCATCCGGGTAGTACGAAGATGTATCAGAATCTGAAGCAACATTTTTGGTGGAATAAAATGAAAAGAGAAATAGCGGAGTATGTTTCGAAGTGTATAACTTGTCAACGGGTCAAAGCCGAGCATCAGAGACCCGCGGGACTACTTCAGCCGTTAGAGATTCCGGAGTGGAAATGGGAGCATGTAACTATGGATTTCGTTACGGGACTACCTCGTACCCGTAGGAAGTATGACAGTGTTTGGGTAATAGTGGATAGATTGAACAAGAGTGCCCATTTCTTGCCTATTGACATCAGATATTCGATGGAGAAGCTTGCGACCCTTTATATCGATGAGATCGTTAGATTGCATGGGGTTCCGGTTAGCATTGTGTCAGATCGAGACCCGAGGTTTACTTCTAGATTCTGGAAGGCGTTTCAGGAAGCTTTGGGTACAGACTTGCGATTCAGTACAGCTTTTCACCCTCAGACCGACGGTCAATCCGAGAGGACTATTCAGATTTTGGAGGATATGTTGCGAGCTTGTTCGATAGACTTTTCCTATTCCTGGGATAGACATTTACCGTTAGTGGAGTTCTCTTACAACAACAGTTATCAGGCTAGTATCGAGATGGCACCGTATGAGGCCTTGTATGGAAGAAAGTGTAGATCGCCTATCTGTTGGGATGAGGTCGGTGAAGCGAAGATCGTGGGTATTGATTTACTTCAGGATTCAGTTGAGAAAGTTAGGGTTATCCGGGATCGATTGAAAACAGCCCAGAGTCGACATAAGAGCTATGCAGACAACCGAAGGCGAGATTTTAGTTTTCAGACCGGTGATTTTATGTTCTTGAAAGTATCTCCGAAGGTGGGTATTCGTAGATTCGGGAAGAAAGGCAAATTGGCTCCGAGGTTTATAGGTCCGTTTGAGATTTTGGGGAAGGTTGGGCTTCTTGCTTATCGACTTGCGTTACCGCCATCTTTGGACCGGTTACATAATGTTTTTCACGTTTCTATGCTTCGGAAGTATGTTCATGATCCATCGCACGTGTTACCGAGGATACCGGAGGATATTGAGCCCGATATGACCTATGAGGAACGACCGGTTCGGATTCTTGATTCCAAAGTCCAAGTGTTGAGGAACAAGAGCATTGCGTTGGTTAGAGTCCTTTGGAGGAATCATAATGTTGAGGAGTCGACTTGGGAGCTTCGTGATGAGATAGAGAGGAAATTTCCGTGGCTTTTTAATTCGGGTAAGTCTCGTTAAAATTCGGGTCAAATTTTCTTTAAGGGGGAGTGAATGTCACGACCCGAAAACTAGGCTCTATTTCATTAGTTATAAATAATTATTATTTATTTATTTGCTTATTTATTTATTTAAATTAATATTTATTTAAATATTTAAATGTGCATTTCATATTTCATAATATCTATGCCTAGCATTTTATTTGGGTCAATTGTGCTATTGTAGAAGTGTTGAGTCTTAATTGTTAGTGGGGAGTTTAGTTGAAGAAAAGTAGTATTAGGGGGAGGGGCCTAAGTGTAAATGTTCAAATAATTCTCCTACTCCCTCCCTACTCCCCTCTCCTCCCTCACTTCTCCCTCACCCATCCATCTCTCCCAGCTCAATTCTCTCTCTCTCTCCATAGCAAAAAGGGTAAGTTTTCTCTATCTTCTCTCTTCATTTTCTTCCTCCTCCTCTCATAATCTCTCATTTCTCAAAACTTGAAACATGTTTAGATCGTCGATAGGATCGTTGGAAGCCAAAAATATTTGAAATCCATCATCTTTGAGAAATCTCAAGTAAGTTGCTTTTCCCCCATTTTTATGCTCAAATGTTCATATCATGTTTATATAATGCTTGATGTGTTATATTTGAAGTTTGGTTGAGTTTGGAATTTATTTAGAATTTATTTTGAGTTTTGGTTAAAAATGGTGATTTTGTTGAATGATGGGATTTGATCTTAGTTTTGGTTGATGGTTGGTGTTGTTAAGGTCCCCCTTTGGTTTAGTTGTTGTTTGGGTACTTTGGGGATCATGTGGGAAGCATTGATTTTGAGAATGTGTGAAATGGGTATGAAAAATGAAGAACCCAGCTCTGTTTTCCCGGCTTGAATCCAGACCAGGCGCCCGCCCGCGCGGTGCCAGGCGCCCGCCTGCACCCCCTTTTCCAGCGGCCAGACCTTCTGGGCAAATGAGCGCCCGCCTGCCCCTGCCCGAGCGCCCGCCCGCCCGTTTGCATGGAAATTTTGCCCTTTTGCTTGTTTAAACTAAATGGCTTCCCTAGTTTAAGTTTAATTACTCTAATTAACTTAAGATAACACCGTGGAGTACGTTATTAATTGGAATTGGTTTCTTTATGAATAAATGTGTTATGAAATTATTTAAGTACCGTTTTGAGAATGTTGGACATCCTTGATGTGTTGTTGGATTGGTTTACCTTTGTGGTAATTTATTTGGATGGGTTCCCTACTTTGGAATCATTAGTTGTTTATCGTGCTAGTATTTTATTACTTAGCAATTATTTGAAAGTCCAGCTGGTATTTGTGGTTGTGTCGGGCGATGTGAGATATTGTGATGGCACCGGCCAAGTCCATTATGGTGTCGACCATTGTTTTGCCCTTATTTTTCCTCTTCCAGATTGGCCTTGGTTGAGACGTTTGGAGCATGACTTTGTGGCATGGCTCCCGCCCTTTGTGGCACATTACTTTGTTATTGGTTCCGGTACCGGGGATTTCTCTTCAGCTTTCATGCTATTATGAAGATGATGACTTGTTGATTATCGAAGCTGCGCAGCGACCTTTATTTGGTTATATCAGTTTGGGAAAACCTTGGCTATATCCTTTGTTATGTGTTTATTTCCGCTGCTATCTATTATGTGATAAATGCTATGTGCTAAGTGATAATTATTATTGTTTATTGCTTATTGCATTTAGCATGTCATGTAGTTGCATTAGTAACTTATTGAGATTTATCTCACCCCCTTTCTTTTATCTTTGTTTTTCCTTAACCCCCCCCCCCCGGTGGAAAGGATTAGACTCGCTGATCACGAGACAGGACGTCGCGAGGGTTGAGCTTTTGGGGCAAGTAGCATTAGTGGGTTTACATTATTTAAATGTGTAACCTTTTTGGGATATTTGTACCAAACATTGACGTCACTAGGATTTGTATATTTTATAACTTTGGCGTATAAGCTTATGGAGTTTATACTAGTTTTACTTTGTTGTTCAAGTGGATTTCAAAACTTTGTGTTATCACCTTTGGTATAAAAGGAAATTTCTATCTTCATTATTTTGGAGTTTATTGTTTAAGTCGACGTCCAGCTCGCGATCTCGGGCCCGCGGGTTTCGGGGTCGCGACAGACCGAAAGAACGGAGCCAAACAATACTTTCAATGAAAGGCTAATCATCAATAACTTAACTGCAATAACCTCAAAATACAGTTACGAATACTTAAAGAGAACTTGTGGCACTATCACAAGAACAACAAACAATCAAGGATTCATCTTCAAGAAATCCGTCAATTTCATAGTAACATTACACATTTTCAGGGTGTTTACACCTTTTCAGGGTGTTAACTGAATAAAAGACCTTACACCTTTTCAGGGTGCTCCCTTATTAAGATTGATCATGATCGTTAAACTACTTCATCAAGTAGCATATAATTGTCTAAGTTCTTTTCAATCAAACTAGACAGTTTTCATTTAGTCATTTTCAATCAGACTAATTCTTGCTAAGTCCTTTTCAATCAGACAAAGCTAACTGCACCTGTTTCATTTAGATACAGTAACATTCATTCACAATGTTCATAGGTACAAACAATTCAATTCACTTTAGATACCCATTGAACAAGAACATATCAAGGGTAAGATCATTCCAAAAGACGTTCATATCACAGGAGTTCAAATACTACCGGCCACTTGGTAGCTACACTTTAGAAAGAATATAAGGATCCTATTTCAAATGATGAAACTCAAAATACTTAGGAACATAATATCTTACCTTGGCTTGCTTACCTCTCTTTGCAAAACCGCGCGCACGAATCTACAATCATGCAAAATAATACTCTTAGACAAAAGTAATTACTATTTACTTTCCGTCCCAACATACTTTACTTTCTTTCGTTAACCTATGAGTTACTCTCTTTTAACTCCTTCTAGGGTTAACTACACATTCTGGGGTTTCCCAATTACCCATTTAGATTTACCAAAATACCCTAGGGTTTCACCAAAATACCCCTAGGGTTTACCACCTTCAATTCTCATCACTATTTTCTAATTCTCATTCACACACACTAGTTTAACCTTTTCCAGCACACACAAAATACACACACACACACAAACGCGCACACACACTGCGCGCACACACACACAACACGCATGCACACAACATACACGCACACACTGCCATGCACACACACACCCACATCTTCTTCCTTTAAAACCCTAATCATGCAAACCCTAGTTTACAACATCAATTTTTGGGTTCCTAAACCATTGATTCTAATGATTCAAACGAAAGAGAAAAAGATTTGGGAGATTGGGGAGTACCTTCGATGATCCAATCCGGACTCCTCTCTTCCTCTCTCCACCTTCTCTCTCTCTCTCGGCCCTTCTCTCTCTCTCAAGGCCGCCGCCGCCTCTCTCTTTCTCTGTTGCTTTCTTTTCTTCTTTGATAATTAAAGAGGCTACGGTTTTCTAGAGAGGTTAATATAGAATAGGGTTTCCAAATCCTAACCCATAAAGGAATCATTTTCCAATCAAAATAAAGACTTGGGTTTTTACTTTGATCCAATAACTAAAGCCCAATATCTTCTTTAATGACTCGGTCCAAATAATAAATAAAAGAGTCCAAAAGTAAATAATAAGGGGGCCGGATATTACATTATTAGATTGTAAATCTTGTCATATATATCAAAAAGAAAACTAAGAAAAAAAGGGGATAGCGTAGCACTATCACTTGCACCAAATTTGGAGCAAAGGCTAGAGTTGCTAAGTAATAGAGGAATGATTAATACTCTATATTTGGAGTTTGAGAGTGCCGAACAATGATAGAACTTCCTTCTATGCATACATAGGTGCTCAGTAGTGGGATCTACTGACCTCAGAAAACTTTACAGCTGATGCACAACTTGGAGAAGGAATTATGCCTTGCCATTGAGGTCGGACATAGCAGTAGAACAGAGGAGCTACTGGCAAGAAACACAAGAATATTAGTATTAAAAGTTAAAACAAACATGGAGCAAAAAGTAACCGGCACAAGACAGTACCACTCAATCTACCACCACCAACTAGACCAACAAAAACAGGGTATGAGATAATTACATTAAACGTACCGGGGAATATGATGCAGCAAAAATATTAGCCAATTAACAGAATTGTCAATGAATGAAAATGCAGCAATGAACTAGAGAAGGTGTTAAGGGTCTATTTATCCGTTTTTGGTAATGTTCAAATCCATTCAAAGGCTCTATATATAAATCACTGTAGTCAACCAAACATACAAATCTACTATGTATGTCATCTGTGACTGCAATAGTACACTGTATATCCCATATTTGTTCAAGGCGTTGTGATTCCAATGAAAAATGAGATTCGATTGATACTAGAAGAAGCCTTGGGACTATGTAGTCTCTTTATGGGCATTGCATAAAATGGTAGAGACTTAGAGCCACTGCTAGAAAACCAATAGCTTGTGTTTAAATTCTATTGTTCATTATGTTCTTCCAAATCTCAGGTATCATGTGCCTACATTTACGAGTGATCAACAGCAAATTTGAAACTTTTTGGACATTTGGAACGGAAGGGAGTACAACTTTTTACCATCTAAAGTTGTCGAGCAGTATTGGTATCAACTTGTAGTATGCGAATGCAACCTTCAGCTAGTTTGGATTATCTCGACTAGAAACATTTCAAGGAAGTTGGTTTTCGCCTTACATTTTTCCTGTATTTTGTTGGGGTGTCAGTAGACGAATAAAACTGCGCACTTCTGGAATATGGATAGTCTTTTTGTTTTTATTCCTTCCTTTCATGTATGTAACTGATTTGGGCCTGAGCATGGTTTAGTTATGCATTTCAACAGTCGCGGATGGTATATTGGGCTGGTTTCTGATTTAAGTAACTTCTAATAAGAAAGAGAAAGGAGAATCATAAAATTAGAATTACATTTCAAGAAGATTGAAAAAATGAGACAAGTTTTCAAGTCTTACGATTGGTTAAGTATAAATAAATTGTTACAGCTATCCCAACACCGACGCTTGACACGCGTGAGAACTTGAATGTTCTGAAAGCTTCTTTTCTTTTATGTTTGATCGGGATACTTAATCATTAATCACTCATTTAATTGACCAACTTAGAGATTAACTCTAAAGTTTAGACAGTACTATGCCTGGATATACTATGGACATTTACGTAATATCATTTGATAAGCAAAATAGTTGGAAGATTTATGTAAAGTTGTATCCATCTATCTACCTATAAATAGAGCCAGGACTTATCCATATTCAACTCAACCAGATAGCCTAAGTCTCCACCACAGAGGAAAACAAAACACACATTCAAGCTCAACTTTCCTGAAAGAAACGGTTTTTCATTTCTAAACTTGGGTTAAAATTGACAGAGATGGATCCTAAGGAGTTAGACCTGCTAGAAACTGATGAGAAACCGAACAAGATTTATACGTTTATCAAGAAGGTTACACTGCACTTTCTTATTCCAGTCTCTCTCGTATCGTTCTTTCTCTCATATAACTCCGGTTTCTCTTTCTTCTACTACTCCTATAATAACTTCTTGTCTACGTATATTCTCCCTCTAACGACACAAGTCTTTGAAAGAAAGTACATGTTTCTACTTTGTAACGGTATTCTTGCTTTTCTTGCTAAGAACATGTCTCTTAGTAGCTCTTATTATCCTGCCTCCGAACCAAATTGTGAATTTCTGGAAGGGAGTGAAGGGGATCATAAGGTAAAGGAGACAAGTGAAGCGCCACTGGAAAAAAGCGAAGTTGCCATAGAAAAGAATAATGGACCTCCACAATATGATGAACTCGAAAATGAAGTTGAAGAAGGAGATCAAGAAGCAGAAGCAACTGGCGAGAAAGAAATGATGTATTCAGATGCAGCAGAAGATGAGAGAGAGGATGCTGTTTTAATCAGTGAAGACAATGAGTTAGAAGATGAGGAAGGAATTGAAGAAGGATGGGGTGGTCCAATTGGAGCATTACCTGCAGAAGACGGAAGCACTCTGAATATGAATACGGAGGAATTGAACAGAAAGTTTGAAGAATTCATAAGGAAGATGAAGGAAGAGATAAGGATAGAAGCTCAACAACAACTAATCGCGGTTTAGTGTACTCATCATCATCAACAACAACTAATCGCGGTTCAATGTATGCCCAAAAATAATGCTCTCCTCTTCTGAAATAGCCAATAAAAAGCCCCATGTATTTTCCACTTTCCGATCATTTGTACTTTTTTTTTTTTTTTTTTTGCATGGGTATTGTTTTTCGCTTATATCCTTGTCAGATCTGCAATTTGGTGCTGTTTACTATCATGTGTGTTACTCCCTCTGTCCCAAAATTAATGTTCAAAAAATTTTCAAATTTTCTATTGATCAAAAGCAAATCTGAAATTTTTTGGACATTCATTTTGGGACAAAGGCAATTAGCTTTCTAATTATTTTCTTCACTCCCCCGTCCAAGAAAGATGGTCCCGTTCCACATGCTAAACTGTTTACGAGTGATGTCTTACATGCTACCTTCTTACAGTGAGAATTGAATCATCTATTTGGATGGCAGGAATATTCACTTCACTTGGCCATAATTTTATTGAGACTGCATGAGACTCCCCTTTATAAAGTTCCAAAACAGGCTATTTGATTGATTCTCAGAGGGTTGTAGAAATTACCAGAAATGAACATTACTTTATTATTAGAGTTTAAAAAAATACTGAATATCATGCTAGATCAGAATCAAATCCACATAAACTGGAGTTGATAAGGATGTTTAACAGAGATAATAGTACAACAATAGTAATATGTCATATCCATCTTCTTTTTTTGTTTTCTAGTAATAAAAAACTATTTAATCAAACAATGATTGATAGGGCATTGTCTATTACCTTGTAGATATTGCTTTCTGGATGGAACTTCTACAATGGCACCAACACAGAAATTTTCCTCTCAGGTAAAGAAACAACATAAAGATTATAATAACAAAACAAAGAAAATAATCTCAATAAACTTTAAGAAAGACATACTTCCTCCGTCCCAAAATGATCTTCATATTTTTTTCCGCTGTTATTGTGAAAGAACTTTGAACAATAATTTTAGGTTGATTTAATTGTCCTAATGAAAACCTAAAACTTGTTATTGATACACCATCAACAATACTATCACTAACAAGTTTTAGATTTTCATTAGAACAATGAAATCAACTTAAAATTATTGCTCAAAGTTCCTTCGCAATAACAACGAAAAAAGTATGAAGATCCATACAACAGAAGAATTCATACACATGGTTTCAAGAATCTGTTCATATACAGTATTACTGTAGGGGAAGGAAAAATAATATCGTTTAATCATGTTATTTATTTAATCAAGTAGGCTGTTTACCAAATTTTTGTACTAATGGAAAGCGCCAAATAGAACTGGTAACAAGTTTCCAAATGCCTTCGTCATTTCCTTATATCAAACAACAATACCAAACACCTCCCACAAAATCATGCCAATAGTGGGGAGAAATCAATTATGAATAGAGGTTGACTTTTTATAGCTAATAATGCATCAAGAAAAACAGAATCGCACACCAAAGTGTTGAAAGAACATAATCACTGTTTCAGACCATGTCTGGGCGTGAGAGCGTATAACCAAGTTAGCATTATTCTTTCTTGACTCGTAAATTTAATCAAAGCCAATATGTGTATGTTGTAGAACGTTGTTACGTGATTCTACTTCAGATATTCAAGCAGGAAGATTAAATCATACGTGTTGAAAGGTCAAACAAACTTCTCACATGCAGCCTTGACAAAGAGACTGGTTAGTTAGACCGTCTATTCAGATTGTGGAACTTGCTACCGCCCATGCTAAAACAAGTGTCAATTTTTGTTGACAATCATTTTGGAGAAATTTATGGTATATATTGCTATTCAAAGGAAGAAAACTTAGGAGGTTCAGTATTCTTGTTAACTGACAAGATGTTTAGCAATTTTCTCTTCAGTCACTTCAGGGTGTACGATACCTTTGAGTGGGCTCCATATTATTGTGGTTATTGTTTTCCAGCTTATCATAGTCACATTAAAAACAGATGACAACTAACCAACAAGGGGGACCCTCGATTAAATATAATGTAGCTCAAAATGTTATCAATTTGTTACCTGTTACAGCGTAATTTCAAACATGCAAGGAGAAATCTTCAAGGACTTCGTGGTTGGGGGGACTGATATGTCTAACGGCACAAACCCAATGCTCCTGCAGCATCAGCCAAGCACATGAGATGCATAAATCATGAGAAAATCAGTTATAAAAGGAACTCATGGTTGGGAGACACGTGTATCTCCGAACCGTACAACTCTTGCTACCAAAAATGATAATAATAAGTACAACTGCATAGTCACTCGAACTGAGTCATTGTCAGCCAAGAAGGCTGGCTGATTACCCAAAGAGGAGACCACCTGTAGATTTCAATTGAATTTAGAGGAAATTGCCTGTAGATTTCAACTTGGTTTAGCTGGCGTATGCCAGTTTGGCTAAGTTGATGCATAGGATTTACCTTCAGACCAATCCCAAACAACCTTCAATATTTCACTTGCTGCTCGTGATTGTTCAGACCAAATGTCTCATATTGCTATCTGTGCAATGAAATTTCAAATGGAAAACAACTAATGACAATCTCGATGTCGTATATTTTTGAGTCGTGACAATGACATTTGTTAGATATGATGATCAAGTCTCGGATACAATTTTAACCTAGTTTCTCGCTTGTGTATTCATTTTGACAGGCATGTTATTCGTGAGCTATGTTCTTATTAAGGCTTCAGATCGATTACATGTTAAAAAGGAGGAGCTTCTGCTTGTTAAAAGTTATACATTTGCGCGAAAAATGTGGTCTAATGAGATTTTGAAAGAGGCCGAGAATGTATAGGGCTAAGCGCAAGTTTATTATAACTTTGATCCTATGGCTGTGCTCGTTGATACATAGTTCTTCTTACTTGTGAAATTGCGTAATAATATTTCTTGGAAAATAACTTAATGAAAAAACTATGAAATTGCGCAATAACACTTTGAACAAATGTAAATTTCAACCTTCACTAATAGAGCCTAATTTTCTCTATTATGAGAGAACTATTTATTGTTTGAACAAACTAGCTAGTTTGCAAGTATAAACATGTGTTCTAAAACTATATCGACACAAGAGAAGGAATTGTGGAGCTTAGAAGCCTTGGGGCGGTGGTGCTCCGATGTAGTCGAGAATTCCTTTGCCCACTTGATCGCCATAAGACTGAATGTTTGGATCAACGTTACTACTAAAGACAAGCATTGCAAACCAGAGTAAGGCTGTGGAGAGGAAAAGAGGCCAAAAATAAGAGAAAATGCAGGAAGGGCAAGGAGAAAGAAAGAAGGCTATTATTAGTGTTATTATGATTATATACACAAAGTAATGTTTGAGTTCCCTGAGCTTAGTTTGGATCTCCATGGCCATGGCTAATGGCTTCCAAAACTGAGAATTCGTGAATGAAGTTGACAAAATTTTCAAGGGGGGTCTTTTAGAGGTTTAGAAAGAGAGAGGGCCTTAATGATTTGTCATTTGTGAAGATTCTTTGTTACACTATCTTAAATGTTAATAATAATTTGGGTACCATTTTCTTGAAGTAAATAGTAATCATTTGATATTCAAATTTTAGTGAGTAATTATTATCAAAATGATTTATCAATGAGATATCTAATTGAATCTTTGACATTAATTTCAGATTTTGCTACATGCTGTAAATTTAAGTAGATTTTGGGAGAAATTGAATGAAATATGCAATGTAAAGGAGCCAAATAGTTGGGCCTTAAATTCCACCAAACATTCTATTACTGTAACACTTGACAATTTTGCATTTCTTTTTTTTAATTATTTTCAATGAAATGAAACATACAATTACATACTTATCCTTATATAAAATCAGGTATCCATTTTTTGTTATATTATTTATAATTAGAATCAAGATTAACTATGAGTTAACAAATGATAACAATGAAAAAGAGACATTCATACCATTTTTCTCATTTACAAAACGCTCACCGACTCATATTGGATTGACATACAACTACCCCCAATTTATATTACCTAACAAAACATTCTTAAGGTTAACATACAACTACCCCAATTTAATAAAAATTACAGAAAAATCCTCAAAACTTTTCTGGCATAATACATTTACTATCCTTACTGATCATGGCTTAGAGAAAGCGTTAAATAACTCGAAGAGGTCATTCTTGCAGGTGGAGCAGCAACCAATACCATTCGTGATTGCAACCATCGACAAGTTTCTGAACTACAGGTATGAGTTAGAACTAAAGTTAGGATGATTATGAAAATGCAAAATTCATTTAGGAGGTCTGGAACGGGAAGTAGCAAGATTCAAAATTGCAGCCAATCGAGTTGCAAATGTTGTGGCGAAAGAGACAGGGTTATGCTTATGAATGTGAAGCGATTGAAGAGAGGAGGCTTCTACAGGTAGTTCACAAACCCGAGCAGAACTAATCTCGGGCAATATAAGAACACAAATTAACTCTCTATAATCACATATTATCGGGTGCTAGTTGAGTGAAATAACTTCACAATTCTGGAATTCTGTTATACTGTAGTATAATGTTTTGATACACTGCATTGTGCATAAACATGAAGATTTTTAATAAGATTAATTTAGATGATCCATGTAAATAAAAATTGGGGAATATCAAGATTTTACATCAAAAGCATTGATTTTGATAATTGAACAGGATATAGTCTATTCTCCGGTTTGTGAATATACAGAACCCATTGAAAATCGGGTTGCACTAGAGGAAGTAACTTACAACTAGACCTACCAATTTAACAACCTCACAACTCAGGAATGGTAGCCAAAGATGGTTGCCATTTCTGATATCCTCTTTTCTTTAAAGCTTGAATAGCAATTCGAGAAAGGAACTCATTTGCGCTCTTTGCCAGCAACTCCAGTTGCTGCTTAGTTACCACAATCTTGACTTTCTGACCTCCGTTGACTAATATGGGAGATCCCTTACAATGGTGTCTCTTGCGTGGGATGAGATAATAAACCTCATCGGATCTTAGCTTGGCTTCAGGCGGCAAAGGTAAGTGAAGATGGGAATCATTTACCACATCATACCCCTTATAAGGCCCATAGGTGATCTCTTCAACTCTTGTCCTAGCCCTGAATTCTTCTTCTACTCCATTAAAGACTAATACCTTAACTTTTTTTGCAGAAGGAATGTTTATGCAGTTTCCCATTGTGTGTTGATTGTAATACTAAAGACTGTTGATACTACATATATGAATATGTATGTGTTTGTGTATATATACATGTATATATTATTTGACTTCATGCTTGGACTTTTCAAGCTTAAGGTAGTTTAACGTGCAGACAACCTTCCTATTTTTTAAAATAATTGGAGCCGACTCTCTAAAGTATGGGTTGATAACTTGTAAAGTTTAATGTGTTTTAACATTTATTATATGTACTGATTGACTTGTATGGTATCCTCTAGTTGAGGTTGAGGTTGACTCTTAGCATTTTGATTGTTTTGAAATATAATTAACACATACAGAGTCAATCGATAAGCACCAAGCAGCAGGCAATTAACCAAAAGAACACAATAGTATGTCGATAAGTCAACTACCTAAGGGGCCTGAACCCAAAGAGAAGTAAAATGGTCAACTATCTCACCTCTAAAGTTTTGATAAGTACCTAAGTTATGGTTACATCCTTAATTCATTCTGTCACTCATGTGAAAAGCTCACTCAAGTACTTGATCCAAATTATAATAAAATCTTGATGATAAATCCCCCATGCCCCAGCAGCAAATGTGCAACCACTAGCATAAAATGTGAGCTAGCATCAGTAATAAACAAACAATTGACCGAAATCTCTGTTGACATTTAGCACCAAATACCAATCAGTCTGTTCCTCTCGAGCACAAGCTTCTTAATATCACCTTGGATAGACTAAATCAAGATGAGGTCTTTATGGGTACCGCTAAAAGATATAGTGTAGCTCCAAATATAAGCAACACTTTTCTATCTTTTGAACAGAGGCAAGTACATATTCTCGCGGGTAAGCAAAAAATATTTTCTGTTAGAAATCTGTTTCTAACGTTCCCTCGACAACTTTACCGGTTGAATAGTCCGGCTACCAAATTGCTGATTACTTACTAATAGGCTTTGTATGTAGTTACCCACCAATCTGACAATTAGTGAAGTGAAAATGTATTTTACTGCAATTAATAGTTTATACAATAGGCTGACACATGAACAAGATTCTTCAGCAGTTGAAACAAAATGTAATCATTATACTCATACAATCAAATAAGATAGTGTGTATACTCAAAAAAAAAAAAAAAAAATTGAATCAAATCCAACATTTCAAAATTGGGACTATGATCTGATCAAGGACAAAAGACAGGAAGGATTAATTCAATAAAACTCTTACCATTTTGTAGATCACAAACGAAGACAAACTCTTCGGTAGGATCGAATGAGCAGATCACAGAACCTAAGCAGCAATCACAAAACAGTAGCGCGTTTGGTTTCCAACCATGACTTAGCAGCATCTTTTGTAGTAGAAAACCAGCCAGGCTTATCCGGGGCCTCATGAAAAGGAGCATTCAGTTCCTTCAAAAGTGATTCACACAAACCTAGCAAGCCCTTGCCAGTGTATCTGTGTTTCCCATGCCCAGTATTGATCGCAAGAACTGATGGAAGATCCTCTCCCTCTTGAATGACTTTTAACAAGTCATTTATCCATATGTGTATCGCAGTTAAAGCTGCCCCTGCCGAAAGGCTTTTCAAATTTAATGACCACTGAGTTAAACCTTTTGACTGTAAATCAGAGTATATCTCGAGTGTAAGCCCTAAATTTAACAATTCACAAGCTCTCTCCGACAAATCAAGGTTGACGCAGAGATCAATTAAGCAATTGCAATATGGCTTTTTGACATCAGCAGAAACAGAATTAAGGAGGTCGTGAGCTTCCTTCTTAAAGATTTGTTCTTCATCGTTTCCCCCCTGTACTAATAGGTTCACCACATGACCCAGCTTTATATTTGCCTTCTCAAGGCATTTCGTGAGCTTTCCAAGTTCTTCTGTTGGTGTTTGGGTCATCACGCTGAGAAGACAACAGCAAAATCGCTCATCTGGTGTTATACCTTGCTCCACCATTTGATCTATTGTCTTGACTACGTCATCTGTACGGTTGGCTTTACCATAGCATTGGATTAAAGAGGTAAAGATGAAAAGAGTTGGCTCCAAGCCCAAGTTTTTCATTTCATTCAATGTGGCCTCCGTCTCTGTGAGGTTTCCAGAACAAGAATATATTGTAACCAAGGACGAAAATGTAAAGTTGTCGGGCTGACAACTCCCGCTCTTCTTCATATCCTCGTATATTTCAATACCTTCCTCCACATATCCTAGATCAGCACACATAGCAAGAAGAGTATTATAAAGACCAGTATTCAAAACAAACCCCTTCCCCTTTATCTCTCTATACACAATCATAGCATCTTCACCATATCGACATCTACCATAGGCACGGACTAATGACGCATAGGCTAGCCAACCTGGTGAAAAACCATTATCGATCATCTCTTTGTAGATAGTTTTTACATGCCAAGGCCTCTTGGCTCTCCCCATAGCATCAAGCAAATTATTGTACAAAACCAAGTTAGGCTTGACACCAAGAGCCTTCATTTCCTCATACACATTCAAGCACCCATCGAAATTTCCATTCAAGCCATGAATCCGAATTACAGTCGAGTATGACACGGTACGAATTGGCCATTTCTCTGTTCTTGCTCGGTCATACAAAGTCAAAGCCATTTCCACATTACCAGCCCTTCCATAAGCATCAATCATAACAACAGAAGTGATAGCATCAGGCTCAATCCCAAAAGAAGGCATCTTTTCGTACCACTCAATAGCCTTACTAGGTAAAGAACACAGCCTACAACAACCAATCATTGTCGAAAACGTCACAACATCAGGCTTCACACCTCTCTGAAGCATTTCATCAAACAGCTTCTCTGTTCCAGGCAAATCCTTAGCCTTTCTGAAGACTTTCAAACACACATTGTAAAGCACAACATCCCTAGAGATTTTCAACTTTTCCTGGAAGTATTTAAGCACAAATGGGGCCGTCTCGGAGTTGGACATGTTATTAAGAATGACTACAGCATCTTGCTCAACAATTTTGGCACCCAACCCATCCACCAATATCGTACGAATATCACCCTCAACCGGCAAACAAGAATCCAAAGACTGAGCTATTGTAATAAGAAGATTGTACCTTGAATCATATGATTTCTTCCTTAATTCACCAGCTCGGCTGCTTCTGGGGTTGACCCAGATGTGAGAACTGGAGGAAGAACCACTACTTCCATCTGGGCGCTCGGAATCTTTCAGTACAACTTGAGAGGTGTGGGTTTGTGATTCTTGTAAAGAAACTTGGAGAGATATTTTCAAGGGGGTGAAGGGTTTTGGTGAAATAAGGCGTGGAGGTGGAGTGTAGAGAGAAACGGAGAAGAAATGGTGGTCAGGAGTAGTGATAGAGGGGGAAGAACAGATACAGTAAGCCATTTTCTCTTCCCTTTCAGCTTGAACATGCGAAGGGGGCTTATCAACAGAATAATTTCAGGGAAAGGTTCAGTCTTTAAGCTCAGAAAAGCTAATTGAATAAAAGGTTAATTGCAATTTAAACCCTGAAGTACCATACCACCCTTCCAAACGAACTCTGATATGTTTTTTTTTGTCAAATCGGGTCTTGATGATTTAAAAACTCGTCAAATAAGGCCTTTTTGACGGATTTCATTAGAAAGTCAGTTAAAAAGCATGTGCCAAGCACGTGAAAAACGGAATTGGGTTGTTTGAATTGCGATTAAGTTTGAAGGGGTTATAAATGACATCTTAAAAAAACAAGCGATGGAAAAAAAAAAAAAAAAAAAAAAAAACAGACTATATCCCACCTTCTTCCTCCTCCGTCACACACACACACGCATTCCCGAACAATCATTCCCCTCCCTTTGACCATCTCTTCAAATCCGTCGGCGAATCCACTTTCGATTTTCCGGACTACCCACAAGAAATTGGACTCCGATTTCTCTAACCCAGTTTTGATTTCTTCGAATTGCTCCAGCGAGACTTCGGCTTGTGATCCGAATGCGACGTACAAAACAGGGGTTCCTTATTCTTGCTTCTCGTCTGGCCAGAGCATCCATGGCGGTTTCTGGGTTGAATTGTGCTTGGCTTTTGGTGGTTGGGCTAGACAGAACAGCCCAATTGTCGGTGCTCTCGACGGTGGGAGGAATTCTGGCGATGTTTTGAGGGAAGGGGAGGTCGATTATGGTGACGGCTACGTCGGAGAGGGTGGCGGAGATGAAGGGGCAATTGGATGGTGTGGTACTGTGGTGAAGATTGTGACGGCGGCGTTGCGGAGGTCTAGGAGGGGGAAGAAATAAATTTGGCCGGAAAGTATGAAGGTGGTTGTCGGAAATTATGGAGGAATGCAAGAGAGGAAGAAGATGTACTACTTGCAGGCTAAGATGAGCAAGAAGTTTGATCAGAAGAAAGAGGAGGAAATTACCAAATTGCAAGAGGAAATGTCGCTAATCGTTACATTGATTTGCTCGTTTTTCACCATTTTGAAGTCGTTAATTTTGGGGGTTTTGCTCTCATAAGCTTGGTTTTGTTCAAGCCCAATTTTATCAGCATATGATGTTTGCACTATATCCATTATGAAATTTCATTGTAACTCAAATTCTAGCTTTCTGGATTTCATCACCATTTTGAGTGTTGTGCAGATTGAATAAATTGGAGATTTTTTTTTGAAGTAGAATAAATTGGAGATTAATTTAATACTGTATATTTTTGTCAAAAATGTTCAATTTTTATTAATTTAGATATTGCTAACAAGATAAATAATAAAGATTGAATAAAAAATATTAAATTATATGGGTGAAGAAAAAGTAAATATATTAATGTCTTATTTTTTTTTTCTATTATAAATTATAAAATGTTGCATATTTATTGGATGAGTTTTGTTCTGGTAAATGTAAAATTTTATTTATTTTGTTTATAAAATAAAAATATTATTTAATTTTATTTTTTATTAATAATTGAAAATAACTTTAAAAACCTTTTTATTTACTATTTTAATAGTTATTTTGATTTTCAGCCCTATTAAGTTTGAATTTTTCACTAAGCCCCTTCAGTTTTTAGATATGCTATTTAACACCTTTAATAGTTAATTTTAATTCAAACTACATATTTCCGTTAGTCACGTGCATGGCACATGCCTTTTAACTGACTTTCTAACGAAATCCGTCAAAAAAGCCTTATTTGGCGAGTTTTTAAATCATGAAGACCCGATTTGACAAATAAAGACACCCAGGGTTCGCTTGGAAGGGTAGTATGGTACTTCAGGGTCTAAATTGTCATTAACCCTTGAATAAAACTTGTTCCCAATCCGTCTCATACTTATTAGGGTTAATTACAAATTAGGGCGCAAGGTCTCGTAGAGGTCCCCAAGCAGGGGCTGAACCTTTTTTTCTTAGCGAATTAGGGTCTGAATTAACATTTTTTTTTACCTAAGTAAGGGCTTTTTAACGGATTACATCCAAAAATTATGTTAAGTTAACAAGTGCGTTTCATATGACATTGAATGAAGGGTTTTTTGTCATTTTGCGTCCAAGGCTTGGTTAGATATCGATTAAAGTTGGATGGGGGCTTCCTTACAATGACATTGCATAGAAGTTAAAGATGTTTTCAACAAATTCCGTTGGGTGGGAGAAATACTTGCGTTGGAGAAACAGAATTGCGTTTGGTTTATGGATGGAATATGAGGACATTTTAACGATTTATAGAACCATCCCTATCGCGAAATGACAAAAAACCCTCATTCTAAGTCATAGACAACATACGTGTTAACTTAACGGAAATTTTGGATTGAAATCGTCAAAAAGCCCTAACTTGGGCAAAAAATGACAATTCAGACCCTAATTCGCTAAGAAAAAAAAGTCAGGCCCCGTTTGGGGACCTCATACGAGACATTAGGTCCTAATTTGTAATTTACCCTACTTATTATTGCTACTTTTCATTGACCATATTTGAACTTCTACTAATATTTTATACTAAACTATTAATTTTTATAAAAAACTAAAAATAGTTATTAAATCATCAATAAAAACATTATCAATAACAATATTTTAATTTTTATAGAAATTAATAATTTAGCATAAAATGTTATTCAAAGTTTAAACACGAACAACGAAAAGTAGCAAAGTAGCGATAAGTAAGAGAAATGAGTATAAAATTGCTTCAATCCCGGCTTTTCTACAATATTTTAGGCCCATTGGGATTAACGGATATGGGCCCAAGTAGTGAACCATCGGAACTCGGGAGTATGGGACATTGTAGTTAGTTTCATGAAATAATATTGTCCACTTTTCGGTTAACATTTAACTCGAACTATTCTCTCAAGTTAGTTCTTACCGCGTAAGGATGTTTTATGGATGTTGAGACGTTTGGTGTTCGTATACTAATCAACCTAAATTATCTAGTATGTCAAGTGCTCAACATAAAATATATTGGAAGGGAGTTTTTAAATGCTAGATGGAGACAATTTTCAAGTTTTACTCGGAATGGATTCCGAACGTCTCCAAATTTTGATCGGAAATGTCATTTTTATAGTTTAAGAGGTGAAATATCTATTCCCAGTTGAGGCGAGCTTTCGATCTTTGTGGAGTGTCATCTCTTTTCTCATTGTGAATAAATTTGATTATATCGTTTGTTAAAGAAAACATTTTTAATTGGAAATGGAGGGGAGATCATCTGTACCACTTTTTGTGTACTATTTGTGTACCACAAGTGATCTGATGGCTATAGGTAATGGCAAAAACTTGGGTGTGACGGATCCACCCATGTATCTTACCCATGCCCGCCAGGTCAACCCGCCCGCTCCAGCACCTTCCTCCTCCCAAATCGCGACATGTGTCGCGGGTAAAAAAAACCCTAATAACTTTAAAATGCTACATCTTGAGATTTTGAAGTCGGAAAAAAATCTAGATGAATGTAACAGAATAGTCTTAAAAAATTAACACTTTATTTTCAGATGTAGCAGCAGTTTTGAAAAAAATATTAAATAGTTTTTGGTTAGAAAAATAATAATTGAAGTGTAACACAGTGTATATATGATTGTAATTTGCTATATAGATGAATGTAACAGTTTTATAGAGTAAATGTTACGTTTTTTTCTTTTAAAAAAGTGTAAAAATTCATGTATATAATCGGTTTTTGCATTTCAATTGAATGTAAAACCCTAGAAAAGTGTTACAATTGAGAAGGAAAAAAAGTTACATTCATTTATTATAAAATGTAACATTAATTTAGTTGTCAATCTTATGTTATCTTTAATCTATTTCAGCAAAATTATGATACATTTTTGAAAAAATAAATTGTTACATGCGAGAAAAATGTGTTACATTTCTTTATAAAAAGTGTTATTTTTGTTGACGAGCAAAAAATAGTGTGGAAAAAAAGTTGGAGGGCAAAAAAAAAAAAAAAAAAAAAAAAAAGAAAACCCGGCTCAGCTTGGCGTCTCGACCCGGCTTAGCTGTGAGCCGTCTCACGCCGTGAGACGGTCTTACAGGAGACCGACCCATAGGTTATTAAGACTTAAATTATTGTAATATAAAAAATGATGCACAACCGTTAGATTACTTATGATACACAAGTGATACACAAAAAATAGTACAGAGGATCTCATCTCTTGGAAATGGGGTGTAAATGATTTAGTTTAGTTTGGTATCGGTTAGTTTACGAACCAAACCACTAATCATCAATTTTGAAAATTTCTTAATTAAAGTAGATCATAAAAAAAGTTTAAATGGTAATGATTTGATTATTTGATTCAGTCCGACCATAGTTCATTCAAACCATGATTCGAACCATATAAACATCAACTCATTATCATATTTGTTTAATATTTGAATGCAATCAAAATGGTTTGGTTATAAATATATAATCAATTTTAACAAACTTTCATTCATAATTCAATTAAAAGGATAAAAATGATACCCTTTACGTCTTACAATACTTAAAAGTTTTAGAGTTGTTCACTCAATAAAAATTGTAGTTATTACATAGGGAGGGGCTAATACCACTACAACAATTGTTTATTTACCGAGTTGGGTTTAGGGGAAACTAGTTCAACCATAAGTTATAAAAAATCGTGTTTTTTACTTTTTATAACTTATGGAGAAACTAGTTTCCCCCAAAATTTTCTCTTATTCACCACAATTTTTGTAAATGTACATGTATATCCTTCCATGTTTTAAGGAATTAATGAAATATTTTAGGTTATCTTACATACACTACAAATTTACTTATCCACTACATTTTGCTACTGTAATTAATATTGATAATAACACAAATTGAAGTTAAAATACTTAAATTATTTATAATGTTTAACGCTTTTAGAGTAAATATATCCTGATTTAATTTTGTTTTAACATGTTTTAAATTTATTTTAGGGTGAGGCTATTGCCACTACAAGTTTTCCTTATTCACTACTTTTCATTTTTGATATAGTATTAGAATTAGAATATCTATAAAAGTTAGATGTTTTCAGTCGTATTATTTATCATCTTCATTTTGGTATAGAAAACCCTTTTTTTTTAAATAAATCCATCACTTATTTTAATAATGTTCTAATATGTTTTAAATTTAGTTTGTACATATCTTTTTTGTCATTTCTGTTGAGAATATGCCTTTTAATCAATATCTATTGGTTAAGGATATGTCCGCGACAAGTTGAGTAATTCTTGGGACTTGAATTGGAAAAAGGAAATCCCTTTGGTACAAAGATTAAGGTTTATTGGTTTAATTAGGTTTCTTATTGGTACAAGGAATTGTTCAAAAATTAGGAAAGCCGTTTCCTAATGAGAATAGAATTACTTTGTACATAAGAAATATGATTCCAATAACATTGTACACAAGGAATATGATTCATTTTCCTTTTGGGTTTCTAGTATTTATGCCTATAAATACTAACCCCTCCTCTAGATGTTGGGTTAAAGCTTTTGAATTTGGGACGCCAAGTTAAATGATTAAACAACAGAAGAATTTCGTAATTCCGGGACGAGCACAGAAGGGGTCCGACCGGACCTAGGGAAGGACCCGGCCGGACCAGGTTGACGTCGGAATTCAAGGACTTTGGAAAGGGTCCGACCGGGCTATGGAGGAGATCCGGCCGGACTAGTGAAGGATCCGACCGGACCATGCCCTAGACCCGATTGGACCAAGGTCCCAAATTCCAGCTTCAGTTAGGTTTTCCAGTTTCGCAGAAGGAAAGGTTTCGAGTCAGTTTTGGACTTGGATTCCAAGATCCTACCAGATTTCGAGATAGACTTTGAGTGGTATAAATAGAGGCTACTAGTCTAGATCAAAATTAGCCGAAAGACCTCAGATAGATTATTAGAGTGCTCAGAGAGATCTGTAATTCTACAGTTGCACAGTTAGGAATTTTGTGTTCAAAATTCATGCAGCAGTAATAGTGTGATCTTGTAATCGTTTTTCCAGATTGATAATAATATCCTCTCCCCTCCCCGTGGATGTAGTCAAGTTGGTGAACCACGTAAATCTGTGTTCTTGTGATTGCTTGCTTTTCTTATCAAGTCTTGTTAATTGCTCTAACACTAGCATATTTTGTAACGCCCATCCTTAATCTCGTTAAATATTTAACTTATTTGTTAAATTCTTGACATGCTTGTTAAATTCTTGACTAGCATATTTATATGCTATTTTATTTAAGTTAATTATTTAACTACTTTAGAAAATTAAGGTGGTTAAATGTCAAAGTTGAAAGTTTAGGGGCCTTTTTGTCAAAGCTAGAACTTGAGGGGCCTAGTTGCAATTTTTGAAACTTGTTTAGGATAAAACTTGGTTGATCCCTCTCTCTGAGTCATTTCCTCTCCAACTAAGTTTACGTTTTCTCTGTTTCAAAGTTAGGAGTAGAAATTTCTTCTATTCTCGACTCCTCGCGATTAATTATTCCTCCGTTCGTGATTCTGGTCCCGGATAAATATTCGTGGCGTTGAATAGAGCGTTTCCGACCGATCAGAAATTAATTTGGGTCAACTTGATTTTTGACTAGGTAAGTTATTAGCTCCCCCTTACTTGTAATAACATGCATATATGTTATTCCCGCTATTTGTTCTTGTTAAAATTGTGTTTTGGGTAATTTTCGTGATACTTGTAATTTTGGGACGAAGGGAGTATAAATATACAGCGTATGTATGAAAGAAATTTGAAAAGTGCTTCAAATTGGTTATAACCCTCTGGGTTGTTAAGTGGATTAATAGGAAAAATTATACTCCTATTCGTGAGACGGTAAAATAGTAACTTGATTTAAATATTATTAGAAAAATCGTACCATTATTTGTGGTACGGGGAAATGAATGGAAGTATCCCTAGATGGGTATATTAGTATAATATAAAATTGTACTTATACTTTTGGGGACGGTGAAATATTGAAATGGAATAAAAGGAAATTGTCCTATTATTTATGGGACGGTAAAAGAAATGAATTGGGCTTGAAATAGGAGTTCTAAACTTGTTAGTATACTCCTGAGAATGTTAGGAGTGTTGGTTAAATGTTACTCCTACGTGTGGGACGGAGAATTAATGAAACTTGAATTCAGGGGAAAAGGGCCAAAATTTGTACCGCACGGTCGTGCGCCTTTAATTGGCACGGTCGTGCCAAATATCACCTTTAGGCAAAAATCTCTCGGCAGTGTTAGCACGGTCGTGCGCCTTTTATGGGCACGGTCGTGCCAAAAATGAATTTTGGGTGAAAATCCCTCGGCAGATTTAGCACGGTCGTGCGCCTTTTATGGGCACGGTCGTGCCAAAAAGGAATTTTGTGTGAAAACCTCTCGGCTTTGATAGCACGGTCGTGCCACTTTTGCACGCACGGTCGTGCCAAGTGAAAATTCTGATTTGTTTTCTTGAATTGTTTCCTCCATAACTTTCTATAGGAAAGTCGGAATCAAGATCCGAAAGAAGCTGAATAACCTAGACTTATAGGGCTATTCAAAGACTAAATTAATGAGGTTTTAAGGTGATTGTCTAGAGCATCTAGATAGGTGTTTTAGGACATTGAACATAAGTATAAGAGTAGTATCTCTTCTTTATGTCTTGAAAGTGCTATGAACAAGCACTAATGTGTTATACTTGTTGTGAATCCAATGATTGTACACCTTAGAGGCATTTGCATAAGGTCTTAGACTTGAACATCCTAAGAATAGGATTGAGAATTGGTAAGAGTAAAGTGTATAACTCTTATACATGATTGAATGTCCAAAGATTGACATTATTACTTGAATATAAGATAATAAAATCTTGTACATGATTGAATATCCAAATAATTAGATTAATATTTGAATATAAGATTAATAAATCTTGTATATGCCTTGACACCAATATATGGGTAAGGTGTAAACTCGAAAGTGCTCAGAACAAACATTAACGTGAATAAGAAATATTCTTGACTTGTATGTGCAATCATCGCACATAGTTGCTTGATAACAATGTGACTTCTTGATTACCTGAAGCTTGTTTCCCGTTGAGCTAGTCCACGAATCTTGGATTAGTATCCCTTCTCGTAGCTAAAGTTTGTGTACCTAAAGGACACCAACTAATGCCTTGAACTTGAATATCCTAGGAATAGGACCGTGAACTTGATTGGGAGATGTATAGCTCATCTTCTTAATTAAAACGTGAATATAAGATGAGTAAATCATGTACTTGTCTTAAATAATCAAAGAGTTGGATTGATAACTTAAGTATAAGTTAATTAACTCTTGTACATGTTTAACCATCCAAGAAAATGGATTGAGAACTTGGATACAAGATAATAAAATCTTGTAAAAGTCTTGACTGTCTTGATTGTCTTGAAAGTCTTGAATGTCTTGAAACCATTACATGAATATGGTAATAACTTGAAAGAGTCTTGATGTGTATATGCAAATCTTGCATACCTTTACTTGATAGAATGTGGCTTATTGATTGATTGGTACATGGTATGAATAACCAAAGAATTGGGTTATGGAACTAGATAGAGAATGATTAACTCTACTACATAGTTGAACTTGAAACGTGTATATTGGAAGTGCTATAAATAAGCACTAAAGTGTAAATGATTTAGTTTTAATCGTGTATATACTCAATGAAGTATATAAAATATAAAGAAGATATCTTGTCTTGAAATGGTTCCTAAAGAAAATAGGGACTAGTGTAATATGAAGATAATTCATATAATCGTGAATACTACGATTTAAATTAATAAGAATGATTACAGAACACAATATGTGTTAGAAAATGTATTCGATTACTAACGATACATATACGTGAAGTATGACTGTGTCTAGGTACAAGGTGACCTATTCTACTACATGTTTAGAGTCTAAGGTATTGGGCTCTATTTGATAGTAAGGGTATCGGGATAGACACTTTAATGTGTTAAACGTGATATGAATATGTACGTGCAAACTTGGCATGTGACAAAGTGAAATACCCTACTTCTTGACTGAAGTCTGTTATAAATGGACTCTTACTTGGATTGATCGTGTTACATGGACACCTTATGTGCCATTGTTATCTTGGTTTGTATTCGCAATAATTGCGTACGTGTATTTATATTGAGCACATGATACATAATTACATGGTGCATATTCCCGTGAGCACATGATACATAATTACATGGTGCATATTCTCGTGAGCACATGATACATGATTACATGGTGCATAAAGAGTAGTCCACTAATAAGGGACTGAGTTCTGTTCTGTAGTTCAAGTAAATATCTACTTGTGCATTCTTGGTGAGTCCAGCTGGTTCTCCTTGCTTGTTCGAAAATATATAGGTTCACGCTTGTCGCGAGAGCTGGGGTTTAAGTGACAATCGGTTCCCTATGTATTTCTGCCCGACCCCTTACTACTGGCCATAGTAAGGGCATAGCTTCCTTGGTTGGAGCAATAAGCCTGACCTAAGTGAATGCTAACTCCCGTCCCGAACACCACGTGGATTTTGTTATTGTGAATGACACTGGATACCAGGTCTTCTTATATACTGTTCTCCCGTCCCGAACACCACGTGGATCTTGTTATTGTGGATGACACTGGTTACCAGGTCTTCTTATATACTGCACAGCAGTCTCTTGTTCCTGTTCTTGGTTGTCCTCAGCTAGAAAAGCATCGACAACAAATGGTATTATTGGGAGGAATAAGGAAGGATTCAGGTACAATGCGTGATAGGCCTATGTGCATCTTGTGAGCTGGTTTAGCCTCTCGCACTACTTGACTACTTGTTACCTGATCATATCTTGAGCTTGATTACTTGTTGAGTTGGCTTAGCCTCTCCTATACTTGTTACTTGATGATACTTGATATATGATTACTTGAGTATCTACTTGTATTGCATGATAACATGACATATAGTTGCATGTTAATAGCTTACTGAGATTTATCTCACCCTTTATTTGTTTAATTGTTCCCCCCCCCCCAGGAAAGCAGGGGATAGTACGCAGTGAGGCTCGATTTAGCTGGGAACTTACTCAGCAGGATATTGTTGTTCGAAGTTAGTGTCCTTTTATATTTTGGTAAGGACGATCTTGTATGAGTTAATAAACTCTGGGCTTGTATTGGGGTAGTATTTGTTGTCCCTAGACAGTTCTTGTTTCTAGCTTATTTGCTAGGCATGTCTTCCGCTGTATGTAACCTTGTTTGGTTTTAATTTTCTTGGTCTAGAACTCGTTGTGAGCTATCTTAGCTCCTTATTCTTGAGTAGATATAGCATGTCAGTTTGTTTTTAACAGGTATTGTTCCTGTTTCCTGTTAGTTTCTTGTTTCTTGTTAGTTACGCGCACCAGGTTCGAGGTTCTATTAGGGAATCCCGGGACTTGGGTCGTGTCATATTTTTTACCGGTCATCTTATCAAGTCGCCTAGGCAGTGGTATAAGAGATTTGACAGCTATATGACAGAGATCGGATACACGAGGAGCCCGTATGATTCTTGTATGTATCATAATAAGTTAGTAGATGGGTCGTACATCTATTTGGTGCTCTATATAGATGATATGTTGATAGCAGCAGTCAAGAAGTCAGAGATTCAGAAGCTGAAAGGCTTACTGGCCGCAGAGTTTGAGATGAAGGATTTGGGTAACGCGAAGAAAATTCTGGGTATGGAGATCTATAGAGACAGAGCCAAACGAAAACTGTTCTTATCCCAGAAAGGTTACATCAAGAAAGTTTTAGAGAGGTTGGGTATGTCGACAGCTAAGGCTATAGATATTCCGAGTGCAGCGAATGCACGGTTGTCAGTCGCGTTTGGGCCCAAATCAGTAGAGGAGAAAAACTATATGGCTCGAGTACCCTATGCCAGTGCAGTTGGTAGTTTGATGTATGCTATGGTGTGCACTAGGCCAGATCTTGCACATGCAGTTAGTGTTCTTAACCGGTTCATGGGTAATCCGGGTAAGGAACACTGGCAGGCTGTGAAGCGGATCTTTAGGTACCTCCGGGGTACCAGTGACGTCGGTCTCATCTATGGAAGTGGAACAAAATGTGCAGTTGAGGATTTCTCAGATTCGAACTATTCAGAAGATGTTGATACAAGAAGATCAATGACCGGATATGTGTTCACGCTTGGTGAGTCAGTTGTCAGTTGGAAGGCTACATTACAGGCGACAGTGACGTTGTCTACAACAGAAGCAGAATACATGGCATTGACAGAGTCCACTAAGGAAGGAATATGGTTGAAGGGATTGATCAGGGATCTTTAGATACATCAGGATCAAGCTATTATTTATTGCGATAGTTTGAGCGAGATTTGTTTGGCCAAGGATCAAGTTCATCTTGAGAGGACCAAGCACATTGATGTCAGATATCATTTCCAGGTCCGGTCCTGTCAAATTTGGGGCCCTAGGCTAACTATACGATTGGGGCCCTTTTAATTCTTTGTACAAGCAAAGATACTTTGTGACGTTCTCAAATCTCTATTTTCCGCCTCTTATCATTCTTCCGTAGACTAAGAATGAAAATTAAACAATTGATAAAAAAAATTGTGATTTATACTTAGCGGGTTGTGTTTGTAATTAGATTGAGTTGAGATAATTGCTAAGAATCCAAAAAAAAAAATACAATAAATTTTAATGGTAATTACAAAAGACTTAACCAAATATTTCACCACTTTTTTGTGATAAATACAAATATTTAAAAATAATATTTCAATATATTTGATTAATTATTAAATAATTTATAGAAATATATTTCAAAGAAAAAAACCAAACTTCATGAAAAAAAAAAAAAGTAAGGAAGGAAGAAGAAGAAGTTCACATTAGCTAAGTAAACTTGAATTCAAAGTATGGGATGAAAGCCCAGAGGACAACTTAGTGAGAGAGAGAGAGAGAAAAAGGAAAAAACAACCGACAAGTTAGATTCGAACCCAGGATACACGCATATGGAAGCAAGTTTCAGGAACCACAATTGCCACTGGAGCAACAAGCTTAGTTGTTATTTTTTCAGGGCCTTTTTATATGTTCTAAACTTAAAAATTTGAGGCCTTAAAATCGACTAAATTTCCGGTGGCCCTAGGCGGCCGCCTCACTTTTCTTATAGCAGGGTCGGGCCTGATCATTTCCTAAGGGATGAGAAACGGGTAAAGGTGAAGAAGGTAGGGACGGCGAACAACCCTGCAGATATGTTCACAAAACCCATGACGGGAAGCAAGTTTCAACATTGTTTGGACTTGCTGAATGTTCGCAGCTATTGGATAGCAGAAGAGGCGAGGGGGGAGAAAAGGTTTGTTGTCATGGAGATTCAAAGTCAAGGTGGAGATTGTTGGGTTAATGCCTTTGAATTTAGGACGCCGAGTTAAATGATTAAACAACAGAAGAATTTCATAATTCCGGGACGAGCACAGAAGTGGTCCGACCGGACCTAGGGAAGGACCCGGCCGGACCTGGTTGACGTCGAAAATCAAGGACTTTGGAAAGGGTCCGACCGGTCTATGGAGGAGATCCGGCCGGACTGGTGAAGGATCCGACAGACCATGCTCTACACCCGACCGGACAGATTCCAGCTTCAGTCAGGTTTTCCAGTTTCGCAGAAGGAAAGGTTTCTAGTCAGTTTTGGACTTAGATTCCAAGTTCCTACCAGATTTTAAGATAGACTTTGAGTGGTATAAATAGAGGCTACTAGTCTAGATCAAAATTAGCCGAAAGACCACAGATAGATTATTAGAGTGCTCAGAGAGATCTGTAATTCTACAGTTGCATAGTTAGGAATTTTATGTTCAAAATTCGTGCAGCAGTAATAGTGTGATCTTGTAATCGTTTCTCCAGATTGATAATAATATCCTCTCCCCTCCCCGTGAACGTAGCCAAGTTGGTGAACCACGTAAATATGTGTTCTTGTGATTGCTTGATTTTCTTATCAAGTCTTGTTAATTGCTCTAACACTAGCATATTTTTTGCCGGTCATCTTTGATAGATACAAGTAGAGATCTACGATCTAGATTTAGGTTGAAGGAATTATTGGGCTCAATAATTCGTGCAACTAAATTAGTGAAGATCGTCTTTTGTAATTTCCATTGAATAGTAATATATTTTGACGTAGCCAAATTGGTGAACACGTAAATTCTTATGTTAGTGTTTGATTATTTTCGCTTGCCATCATTCTTATATTTATTGATCTAACAAGTGATATCAGAGCTAAATTGGTTAGGACAAGATCCGGGTATTCCGCTGCAGAAAGAAGAAGATAAGTCAATGATCTGAATCAACGATCGACAAGTTCAAGGGGAGGAATAGTATTTATTCTTTGGCAGATCAAGATGAAGGCCCTGTAGTTCGCGTGCAGTGCACGTGCAGTTTTTGTGCAGCAAAACGTGCATCGCACGTGCAGTTCGCGTGCAGTTCACGTACAACAATCTGGGTGTCTAGGTTGGACACATCAGGATAGAAGTCGTGTTGAAGAAACAAGGCTTATTGGCACCCTCGTGACGAGTAGATCTAGTACAGATAGCGAGTCAGCAGAGATAGTTTCGGAATGCAGCAAGGGTTCGTGCAAATAAATTAGTGAAGATCGTCTTTTGTAATTGCCATTGAATAGTAATATATTTTCCCTCCGCCCGTGGACGTAGCCAAGTTGGTGAACCACGTAAATTCTTGTTTTCGTGTTTGATTATTTCGCTTGCCATCATTCTTATATTTATTTCTCTAACAATTTCACTACACATTTTAAAAATACTTGATATAGCATATGAGTATTTACTCTAATTGATATATCTTCACCTTTATTTGCTGTTTCTTCTTCCTCTTAACCTAGAGATAAAATAAAAGAAGACTGAAATTAATTGGTGGTGAATAAGAAGATATAAAAAAGTTAAATTAATAAGAACTATGTTATTGATAAATTTAAGGAAGTGTTTTGATTTTAAAAAATTGATTAAACATAAAAGGTAAGTATTTAAAGGGTAATTGTGTCAACACACTCATTAATTCTCCCAAAATTAAGGATATGTAGTGGATAAGTATAAAATGTAGTGGTAATAGCCCTCTCTATTACATATTAAAAAGACTTAATCACCTTTATAATAGTTCAATTACCTAGGTGATTAAATACATTTACAATGACAATTACACAATCAGTAAATATATTTACTACATGGTATACAATATTAAAAATGTCTATTAGTAGAAAAAAATATTTTGAGGCAAATTTAAACTCTTAAACTATACGGAGTATATAAATATTGGGAGGGGGAGGGAGTATTATTTTTTTGAGGTGTTCTCTTTTGAGAACATCTACTTCTATCTCATAGTAGAGACGAGTCGACACATGACCCGCGATTTTTCGACATTCATAGGATCTCAACCCATGCTCCACTCAAAATTTGCCACGTGACAGCGACCCATGACAAAAAAAATCAATTTTTTTTGGTTGATTTTTCGTTTACCAAAAGTAATACTCCCTACGTCTCAAAATAGATGTCGTTTTGGAGTGTTTCACACATATTAAGAAATGCAATTAATGCATGTGAAGAAGTCCCAAATACCCCTAAAGTAATTCAACAACTTAAGTAATTAAATGGTTAGGTAAGAGTTAGTTCACTATCATTATAAAGGGTATAATTGGTGTAGAGCAATAAAAAATCTTTGAAAATAGTGAAACGACAAGTATTTTGAGACAAAATTTATCTTTCAAAATGACATCTATTTTGAAACGGAGGGAGTACTTTGTATAACAAAATGTAACATTTGTGTTACTTATAAGTAACATTGTTTATAGGAAAAACTGCAAATATAACACCTGAACTATTGGGGTTATTTTGGATTTGGTATCTGGACTCTCATTTTTTGCACCCGTCATATCCAAACTCTAATTTTTACTGTATCCGTCATACCTACCACTAACGACATCCATTTTTTCCCGTTAAGTTAGTCATGTGCCATACATGTGACTAAATTTTAAGGGTAAATATGTCAATTCTAAAATATCCTCACCCCCTTCTTCCCCAAATCCCTCTCCCATGGCACCCCCTTCTTCCCCCAAAAAAAAATAATAATAAAAAAAAAAAAAATCAAACCCAGATTCTAGTTCGCTCAAATCAAACTGAAACACCAAAACCTATGAATTCAAAAGCGCCCTAATTTTAAGAGACGTAACTTCATTAATCTGGAAAGTCAAAATACACAAGAAAAAGGAAAAACAAACCTTCAAAACTTCTGCAACTCAAACAACACATTTGAAATAAAAATACTCAGATGAGGAAGGAACGAGGGTGGTTCTTTTATACCCAATATTGGAGTTGGGCGGGTTGCGAAAATGGGGATTTGAAGTTGAATGACACAGCCACAATTAATGGGAATTAAAGGAGCTAAAGGAGGGCAAGAGAGAAAGGTGTAGAGAAGGAGATGCAGTGGAGATGAAGAGGGTCGACTCTTCGTATACGGGCCGACCTCGTCGGCGCCGTCGATGACCAGATTAAGGACCGGGTGGGTGTCAAGATTGGAGAGGGGAATTCCTACAGATAGGGATTGTTCATGGGTGAGCTTACCTTGGTGGAGAAGCTCTCCGATGCGGGCGACAGCTTGCTTGGCGGTGGAGGAGGAAGGGGAAGAAACCATTTAAGAAGTTGCACCCCCGATCCTTAGACCGGAATCTTTCTCCGGCGACGACCCCCCTCCATCTTCCTATTTCCATCTTCGTTGCTCAGCCTCAATATTGCCGAATCACAGATTTTGATTTGGATTAATTTTGGTTTTGATTTTTTCTTTGAATTGGGTGTGTGTTTTTGTGCGTGTCTGCCGTGTTTGATTTGGGTGTTATACTCCAGGCATTAGTCTGTTCTAGGAATCAATTGAAACCCTCTTTAATTTTTTTAATTTTTTTTCTAATTGAAGCAAAACCCCAATCGATCAGAGCAAGCGACGAGAGGAGGACTGAAAAAAATTCAGACCTTGATTCGGCCATCAATGGGGTTCAACTGAGTTTGATTTTTATTTATTTATTTATTTATTTTTGGAAGAAGGGGGTGCCATGGGAGAAGGTTTGGGGGAAGAAGGGGGTGAGGATATTTTAGAATTGACATCTTTACCCTTAAAATTTAGTCACATGTATGGCACATGACTAACTTAACGGAAAAAAATGGATGTCGTTAGTGGTAGGTATGATGGATACAGTAAAAAATAGAGTTTGGGTATGACGGGTGCAAAAAATGAGAGTCCAGGTACCAAATCCAAAATAACCCCAATAGTTCAGGTACTATATTTGCAGTTTTTCCTTGTTTATAAGTAAACTTAACATCTGATTTTTTTTAAAAAAAAATAGCTCATTTTACTCATCTTTCAACTGTAATACTAACTATAATTACGTGTAACACTAACTAAATGTAATTATCTTTATACTGAAATATAATAGTGTTTTTACAGATTTTTTTGAGTATTTTGAAAGAAAGTAACATTTGAAAAATAACAACTTATACATGAATGTAATTGTTGTACAAGTAAATGTAACACTTTAGTAGATGAAATTGTAACAGATTTCTATAGATAATGTAATACTTTTACATGTATCATGATAAATTTAACCTTTTGTAACTTATTATTTGAAAACATATGGATAAATTATTATACAAGTAAAAGAAATTGTTTTACAATGTTATTATACAAGTAAAATGTAACATTCATTTATAAAAATTGTTACTTTCTTATTTTTACAATGTTACTAAAACAAGTGTTTTTAGTTCTAAAGTGTAAATGGTTGAATTATTATTTTTCTATACATGTGTGTTACAATTATGTATAAATACCGTTACATATAAGTAAACATTTGTTATATTTTAGTTATAATAAGTATTACTGATGAGGCATAAAAAGTGCGGTACCGGGGGACCTAATCAGACAGGAACGCGGCGATGAATATTCCTGGAGGAACGGACGGACGATCTGCAAAACAAATACCGTTAGGGCGCGAGGGAGTTACCCCTGCGAAAACACTCAGTCGTGAGAATAAGTATCTGTGTATGAAGATAATATAATCTGGGAGGGAATGCGTATTATAGTATTGAGAGGGTTTGTGTGTACCTTTGTGTGAGAGATAAGACCCTTATTTATAGATTTTGGGTGGAGTGTCAACCAAGAATAGGAGATCCATAGTTGATTTGTATTAGGAGAGTAAATCTTTGTCTAATTTGGTATCCTTAGCATGGTAGGATTCTTTTGATACACAAATCGTAGCAGGGATTTGTTCCTTAAATTTTAAGAGACTGGAATATTTGTTCATTTTTTGAAAAGGAAGAAAACATAAGAAAAAAGCATTGTTACTTTTATTTACATATGTATTACTTTTATGTTTACAAACTGTTGCATATAAGTAACACGTTTATGACATTTCATTATAGTAACTATTACTTTTGGCAAACGAAAAAAACAACAAAATAAAAATATAAAAACTAAAAAAAAAAAAAAAAAAAAAAAACTGCCAGCTGATCGTGGGTCAAAAACATACCAATAAACAGAATTCATGACCCGTTTCTACTATGAGACAGATTTTAGTGTTCTCATTTAAGTTTTTATCTATTTTTTTTTTATTGAATGAATGGAGTATTGCCTTTTAATAAAGAGTCTTTTACAATGAGGAGAAGAAATTGAAATAGTCAAAGAAAGTAGGTCAATTCCCACCTTGACCAAAGTCTTCCGCGGTTTATTCACGTCACGCCCCCAGAAGTTTAGGGACATTTTCTTAAAAGCCCTTCATTCTAACTTTTATTTTTAAAAAAGACACAATATTTTTCTAATTGCTCAAAAACCCAAGGGACAAAAATAGCCAAGAATACCCCTAACTAGCCCTTAGAAGGGTGCTCCCCCTTTCCAGGCCATATTTTCAGGTCATATTTTCATCTCGCTCTGAGATTCATGTCTCAGACTCTTAGAAACACTGAGAATCATGTCTCAAACCTATAAAAACACTAAAAGTCATATCATAAACGTATAAAAACACATAGAGACACGTCGCATGCCTATAAAAACATTGAAAGTCATGTCACATACCTATAAAAACACTTAGAACCATATCACATACCTATAAACACTTAGAACCATGTCACACAACAATAAAAACACTTAGGACCATATCACATACCTATAAAAACACTTTGAACCATGTCACATGCCAATTAAAACACTTAGAACCACGTCACATACATATAAAAACACTGAGAGACATGTCACATACACATAAAAACACTTAGAAACATATCACATACCTCTAAAAACATTGAGAGCCATGTCACAAACCTATAAAAACACTGAGAGTCATGCCGCAGACCTATAAAAACTCCGAGATACATGTCACAAACCTATAAAAACATTTAGAGTCATGTCTCTGACTTGTCAAAACACTAAGATACATGTCACATACATATAAAGACACTGAGAGCTATGTCACAGACCTATAAAAATACTGAGACAAGTGTCTCAGACCTATAAAAACACTGAGAGACATATCTCAAACCTATAAAAACACTGAGAGACATGTCTCATACCTATAGAAACATTGAGAGACGTGTCGCAGGCCTATAAAAACACTGAGAGACATGTCACATAAGTATAAAAAACACTTAGAACTATTTCGCAAACCTTTAAAACACTGAGAAACGTGTCGCAGACCTATAACAATACTGACAGACATGTCACATACTTATCAAAACACTGAGAGACATGTCGCAGACCTATAAAAATAGTGAGAGACAAGTCACATACCTATAAAAATACTGAGAGCCATGTCGCATATCTATAAAAACACTAAGAGACATGTCGCAGACCTATAGCCATGTCTTACACCTGTTAAAACACTGAGAGCCATGTCGTAGACCAATAAAAACATTGATATACATGTCTCAAACCTATAAAAACATTGAGAGTCATGTCTCTGACTTATAAAAACACTGAGATACATGTCACATACATATAAAAACATTGAGCGCTATGTCACAGACCTATAAAATACTGAGACAAGTGTCTCAGACCTATAAAAACACTAAGAGACATATCTCAAACCTATCAAAACACTGAGAGACGTGTCTCAGATCTATCAAAACACTGATAGACGTGTCTCAGACCTATAAAAACACTGAGAGACATATCTCAGACCTATAGAAACACTGAGAGATGTGTCGCAGACCTATGAAAACATTGAGAAACAGGTCGCATACCTATAAAAACACTTAAAACTATGTCGCAAACCTATAAAAACACTGAGAAACGTGTCGGAGACCTATAACAATACTGAGAGACATGTCACATACCTATAAAAACACTGAGAGACATGTCGCAGACATAAAATGGTGAGAGACAAGTCACATACCTATAAAAACACTGAGAGCCATGTCACATATCTATAAAAACACTAAGAGACATGTCACATACCTATAGCCATGTCTTACACCTGTTAAAACACAGAGATCCATGTCGTAGACCAATAAAAACATTGATATCCATGTCTCAGACCTATAAAAACATTGAGACACAAGTCACATACCTATAAAAACACTGAGAGCCATGTCGCATACCAATAAAACACAGAGAGCCATGTCTCAAACCTATAAAACACTGAGGCGCAAGTCACATGCCTATTAAAAGACTGAGAGACGTGTCGCAGACCTTTAAAAACATTGAGAGACATGTCGCAGACGTATAAAAACGCTAAGAGACATGTCTCATACCTATAAAAACTTTGAGAGTCATGTCGCAGAACTATAAAAACACTGAGAGCCATGTCACATACCTATAAAAAACACTGAGAGACATGTCACATACCTATAAAAACACTAATACTTAACTCTCAAAGCCAAAAATGCTACTGTAAATTGTCTCTCAGGACAAAAAAATATGAAGACACTAAAAAAAAAAAAAAAAAATCAAGTCTTGGTTGAAAATAATAATCTGAAACACAAATCTCAATTAGAGATGGCCAATGGCACAAATCCAAATCTATTTTTGTTTTTAGATCTTCATCATAATTGTCTAGACCTCAAGCTCAGAATATTCAACTACACTTTAATACTCTTTTTCAGTTGAATAATCATCTTTAATTCCCAATTTGATTATTATTTCAACCAGCAAAAGGCACTTGAAATAAGTTTACATCCCTTGCTTGAATTTGACTCCCTCCAGATTTAAATGAATGTTCATTTTAAATTTTTAAGAAAAATTTATTCCAAAAGAAATGATTTTTTTTGGAAACTTTGTTCTTAAATGTTTTTACTAATTTATTTTTATTAGTTTCTTTATGTTTGAAAAATTAAATATTTTGAAAGTAAATAACAAGAATACGTATTTATGAATCTTTGTCATTATATTGTATAAAATGTTACAAAATTCAGAATGCTTTATAAAATAAAATTTAAACATTCATATATATATATATATATATATATATATATATATATATATATACTAGTTCTCTTACCCCGTGCCAATGGCACGGTGACAATAGTTGAGATTAAATGATAGTCAAAGTCTAAAGATGTAGTGAAAAATAAAATTGATATTCATATGACATGTAATTCTCAAGACCTCGAAAAAACATTTGATTAGTATTTTGATTTTTTTTAATTTGGAGTCAATTTATATTTGGCAAAGATGCACTACCAACCGTACCAACCGAGTACCAACCGTACCAAAGAAATTGGTATACCGACTTTGACGGTTGGTACTGATACTCATTTTCATGTACCAACTTTATATTGGTTGGTACACGGTACATGGAAAAAACAGTCGGTATACCAACCATGCCAGCCCTAAATTTCTCTAATACAACTAACCACAAACACATTCCAAAATCTGGGCAATAGTAAGAGGAAAAGCCATTTCACAATTCAGACTGTAAATCCAATCATCACTCCAACTTGACTTCCAAATACACACAGAATAATACACACCCTTTTCGTGTGTGACCTCATTCAATACCAAGAACTCCAAACAGTCCCTACACTTCTTCAATCCTCAACCTCCCATTTATAATAAATTTTCACACTTTTTGTTACACATTTTAATTCCTTTATTATTCAAAACAACAAAAATCTTTGTTCTTCAACCTCCCTCTCTTCCTCTACCCAGATCAAACCCAAAAACATTTTCAATTCAATGCATTTTTCTTCTCCAAATCAAAACTCACATGGGTATTCATCTCCATCAAGAAGAGTAAGAAGATGGAGAATAAGAAGAAGAAGACGAACATCGGCAGAAATCAGTGCATGGGAGCTTAGATTTGAGATTTTCAAATCTTAATTAGCCCTAAAATCATTTTGTTCTTCGAGATTTCAAACTCTGTTGAGACTGCACTAACAAGCACCGATTCTTCTATTGAACCAAAATTAATTAGTTTCTCAATTTTTGAATTTTTAGTTTCTTAGTTGTGCCCTATTTTCGGTTATGGGGAAAATGGTGTGAACTAGCAATTTTTTTTGGGGGTTTGGAAATGCATTCAGCGGCGGAGGATAATGATTGCGTTTATCGTGATTTGGCCGGAAGAGGGGAGCCGGCGGTGATAGAGGCTTATAGATGACCAGATCTGGAGAAGGGCTCGCCGGAGGATTCGCCGGCGAGATCGTCGGAGGGAAGGGGGATGGGCTTTAGAGAGAGAGAGAGAGTGGGGGGGGGGTTGAGAGATGGGTGTTTGCCAGAGGAGGAGAGAGAGAGAGAGAGAGTGTGTGGGTGACGACAGAGAGAAATAATTTTTGAGTGGGAGGGGTAGTTTTGGAACTAAAGTATATCATTAAAAAAAATCTGGGACTTAATAGAAATAAACATTCCATCTTGTGGACCCGAGAGAAATAAACTAAAATGTTTGTCCTGTTTAAGAAATTTGTTTTAACTAGAGGACTTTTGAGAAATTTTTCCAGAAGTTTATACTCCCCCTCCCTCTCTCCCAAAATGAGTGTCTTTTTTAACATAACTTTGTCTCTAAATGTTTTTTTTTTCAAAAAATTTTCTCCGGTTTCTTTATACGTGCAAAACTAAATGTTTGGAAAGGAGATTACACGACTATATATGAATATTTGCTACCAAATTGTACAACAAAGTTGAGATTTTCAGTGTCCCTTAAAATGAAATTTGGACACTCATTTAGGGACAGAGGTAGTAATAAAGTTTTTTTTTTTTTTTTTTTTTGGCAAGAGGTAGTAATAAAGTTCAATTCACGAAAATGATAAGAAATGAATCATCATACGATAATGAAAGCTAACTTTTGACCCATTAATCAAGCACAAAAGTCTTCATTCAAAGTAGAAAGGTTGTAACTTGTAAGTAAGAGAAAATATGAGAGATAAAGTGAGTATGGAGTTTTTGTTGTGAGAATGACAAGTGGGTCCCATGGTTCATTTTATGTAATAAAGTAACTAAGAACCTTAGTCTGGGACAAGGCCCCCTCACGTGTAGCCGGGCTTTGCCAAGGCTTACAACGTGGACTTGTTACGGGTGGTGCGGAGCAACATCGTGGGCCGTTGGGCCTGCACGTGTAACGGGCTAGCTCTGATACCATGATAAAGTCTGAGGTTCCATCCCAAAACCAATTGGTTATGTGAGGAGTGGTCCAAGATTTTTATATAGTCAATGCTTAGCTAGTTAATTTCCGATGTAGGATAATTGTCTCTAACAAATATCAGGTACCACTTGAGTTGGAAAATAATATACTCCAATAAATGATGCGTTTTCTTGCTTCAAAAACAAAAAATTATAATGGGTAGATGGTGCCTTTTCTTGATTCACACATAATAAAACCTAACCTCTTGACATTTGTTGAAGTAAGCTAGTCATACTGAAATCCAGGTGCCACACTCACTGCCTTTATATTACTCCCTCTGTACCCAAACCCAAATGATATTCCCCTATTTTCATGAGTTTTACGTACGAAGGAACTTTGAGTAATATTTAAGGTTATTTTTAATAATTCTAATGAAATTTTTGAAATTGTTCTTGATACACCATTATAAATATTATTAATATCAATTTTTAGATTCACATTTAACATAATTATAAATAGCATTTAAAACTGCTCAAAGTTCCCTCATAGTAACAACGAAAAAATGTGGATTATCTTTCTGGGACGGAGGGAGTATTTGGTAAGACTTCTCCTCCTTATAATATAATGCCAAAATGTCTATTTCAAATGCGTCACAATTCAATAACAAAGTTCACATTAGGAACTGCAAAATATCCTTCTTGTATATAGTATATATATAGCCACTTCTTGCCTGTATATGTTCTTGCAACAAATTAATATACCTATAGCAAAGCTAAGATGTTTGGGAGCTTTACAATATTGTTGTCTACTGTCCGAAGAGCAAACTCTATAAGCCGCCACATCTCCACCACACGATGTCCCCAACACCGCCACCACAGTGGTGGCTCCGCCTTCATAAGAGGGCCGGCCAGTGCCTTGTTGGACCCCTTATGGCGCTCTTGTCGCCCATCCAATTGGGGTTTTTGTTTACGGCGCCAGGGTATCCATACTAGTGCAAGGTGCAATTCTTAATCAAATTCACTTTATTTCATTAGAGGCTTGTGATTATTACCTATCCGTCGCATATCTAGTTTTCTTTTTAAATCGTTCCAAAATAAATATCGAGTTTCTAAATAAAAAAATAGATTTAGTGCATTCCTTACAAACGTTGACATGTCTAATGCGACATTTATTTTGGAACATATGAGTAATATAGATTATTTTATGGTTTTCATTGTTTTCAATCTTTTCTATTAGGTTGATGGAGATTGAGATCATTTCTGAAGAACACATTAAGCCATCTTCTCCAACGCCAGACCACTTAAGAACCTTGAAGCTCTCAATTCTAGACCAAATCTTCTTCCCAACTTACACACCATGTGTCTTCTACTTCCTCAACACCACCACCACCACTAACCCTAATGATGTTATCTCCAACCAATCAAAAAACCTGAAAACATCCTTGTCACATCTTTTGACTCGCTTTTACCCTCTTGCCGGAAGAATCAAGGACCACTTTGAAATCAACTGCAACGACCAAGGAGTTTGTTTCAAAGAGACAAGAGTCAAAGGCAAACTAATCGATTTCCTAAGTCAACCCAATGATCACCTCATACAAAGATTGTTTCCTCTACACCCTAGTGTCGCAAAGTCAACGTTAGGCAACTATGTTGTCAGTGTTCAAGTCAACATATTTGATTGTGGCGGTATTGCCCTCAGTACGCTGGTTTCTCACAAGCTCATCGATGGAAGCTCATATTTCACGTTCTTGAAAGCGTGGGCATCCACGAATAAAGGTTCATCTCAAGTAACTCATCCGAGTTTCATTGCAACAACTCTCTTCCCCCAAAGCCGTCACCTCATTAACTCGTTGCCCACAAAATTAGTGAGTGATGGTAAAAATACCATAACAAGAAGATTTATAATAAGCGGGAAGGCATTAAATTCCATTAAGTCTAAAGTTGTTGACCCTCATCCTAAACCTACTCGCGTAGAGGCGGCATCATCCCTCATTTGGAAATGCGCAGCCAAGGCGGCTTCAAATGTAAGACCATTTAGCCAAAACTCGCCTCATTTTCTTTTAACGTTTGTGGATATCCGAAGAAGGGACTTACCAAAACTACCTGATGAATCATTAGGAAACCTCTTTGGTGCTGCAATTGCAGCATGCTTCCCAAAAATTGATCTGGAATTGCCTACCTTGATGGGAGAAGTTAAAAAGTCTATTGCAAGTGTTAACCAAGATTCTTTTTCAAAGTTTAAAGGCGAAAAGGGATACTTACAAGTTGATGGCATGCTCAAAATGTGTAACGATCTGTTCGAAAACATCGATGAAGGTGATTGTCTTGTTCTTACCAGTTTGTGCAAATCTGGTGTTTACGAGATTGATTTTGGATGGGGAAAGCCTGTCTGGTTCTGTTATGACAATCCTGGAGGGTCGCGTATGGTTGCTATAGCTGATACATCTAAGGGTGATGGTATTGAGGCTACTGTGAGCTTGAGTCCTCAAGAAATGGCTATATTTGAGAAAGATGAAGAACTCCTTTCATATGCTTCCATGGATTATAGCCCTCTCAAACTCTTGAATGATGGTCATCACTAAGCAATCATTTCTACTTTACAAATTCCAAATTTAAACATGTTTCTACTAGCTCTTATAGGCAGAATTATCAAAAATTTTGCTGACAAATGTTGATGAAAATTGGTTACAGAACAATACAGATTGTTAGTATTATGTAATGCAATTCCACTCAATATTGCCTTTTGATGATCAATACTATATTTCTTTTACCCCAAGCACTATCATTATTCACAATCTTATGATAAATATTTTCTAACAAAAGGTGTTGTTCTAGCGGTATCCGTGTAGCATGCCATAAAAGAAGAGGTACAGGGGTTCGATCACGACCAGTTCAAAATACAAACAAAATTTCTTATCACTCTATATGGCAAATTTCCACGGACTCCACCAATCAATCACCCTTGTTACATTTACATAATTACACTACATAATCGAGCATCCCGATGGATTTTCTTCACTAAAATAATCAAGGCCATTAACATTAAAAGCCTTATTAACACCATACCCGTACCCCAACGGCCTATGTGGTGGTGGAATGGGCCGACTGTACCCGTGATGCCATGGGCCTCCACCATATACATCAGAACACTGCCCATTATAATATGCTGCAGCCGGATCAACTGGTGGATATACCAGCAGTGGGTACCCATTAGCCGGGTCAGGTATCTTCGCAGGCTCGGGTTTTGCAGACGACTCGAGAGTCTTAGATGGTTCAGGTTTATTGGGCTTCATAATGGGCTTTGCAGATTTATGATCTGTTTTGGGCTTCTCACTCTTACTGTCAACAAAGGAGACCTTCTTCTCAATCTCCTTGGGCTGTTGGGTGTGTTTAGGCTTTTCAGCAGTTTTAGGCTTCTCTGTATCCTTGGGCTTGCCCCGTGCTCTTAAGCGGGTAAGGCCATCGAGAGTATTTAGATCAGGGGGCGTGGTGAATCCAAGAGGCTTTGGTTTGGGTTTGCCAGGCTCCTTGATCTTAATACTTTTGATGGCTTTGCCAGCCTTGGAGCAAAGCTTGTGAGGAATCTCATGTGGGTTGCAGCATATCACAGAGATTGTCACCTCATTTTGCTTCCAATCATAAACCTGGTCTCCAATTTCTATTTTACAAAAAATAAATAAAAAATAGAAAGCAAATAAGCAACTCTGTTTTGGGCTAACAAGTATTTCTATTGGAGTTTTATGAAGAACCAAAGGTACATTACATTCTGGTGGAATTGGATTGGGTATAGCAAGACGCTTAATTTGAGATAGTCAAAAGACTATCATTCCTTAAACCAATAGTATCGCCGTCTAAATATCAATGATATTCTGAACTGTGTGACATACATAATTCAGAATGTCACACACAGTCAGCATGAAAAAATATACTAGTACAAGGCTATGTGATATTTTGAATTAGGGGTGGAAATGGTTCGGCTTAGCTCGGTTTGGGGTAATTTAGGAGCCAAACCGCTATACATCGGTTTGGAGAAATCTCAAACCGAGCTGAAAAACAAAATAGTCCAAGCCGAGCTGAGCTAAACCATCACGGTTCGGCTCGGCTCGGTTTGAACCACGGTCTGATTTCGCGGTTTAAACCGTGGCTCAAACCGCGGTTTGAACCATACTATACCACTTTTGAGCCAGATCAGGATGAAGCTAATGAAATCAAAGGCAAATACTGGTACTGCAAAGAGATGTAAATGTCCCACGCCATATCTTTGTACCACCCAAATAACCATGATGTTACTAATTATTAGTTACCTTATCTTAACTTTTGCAAGAAGGGGTATTATACTACTTGGGTGTTATGGTTTTTCTTTTCAGTTCCATGTTGTTGGGATTCTTCCTGGGAACTACACCAACCAAATAAAAAGAATAGTTGGACATACTGTATTAACTATTAAGAACAATGTGTATATCTAAGTCATTGTCAATAGACAAACATGGACCACAACAGTTGCCAATGTTTACTAGTTTCAGAATACTACTACTAATATTATCCAGTTCCATTCTTCAACCACGGTTCAGCTCACGGTTCAGCTCGCGGTTCAGTTTAACGGTTCGGCTCGAAGGGTCAAACCGTGAGCCAAACCGAACCGTGTGGTTTACCAATTTTCCAAGCCGAGCTGAACCGCATAATTTTAAAAATCGAGCTAAACCGCATGGTTTGGCTCGGCTCGGTTCCGAACCGCGGTTTGAGTCAGCATGTCACACAGTAAGAATAACTCAGCATATCACACGGTCAGAATATCACAGTGTCGTGTCTACACTGTGTATGTAGGGGTTGAATCACAAAAAAAAAAAAAAAAAAAAGGGATGAAAAGATGAACTCACGAGGGAAATTGGAGAGTACTTTCTTGAGCTTCAAGAAGCAGCTAGAACACTCTAAATCAACCTTGAGCACCATAAGTGTAGCCTTTGTGGTACATTTCACAAAAATTAAGTCAAATAATTATCAACAGAAATAAATCGGCAATTTATTAATGAAAAGAGAAGGAAAACAAAATGATAGAAATAAATTTAGGAATACTAACATGCTCGGCAGCCATAGTCGTCGTCACCGTGAATGAGAGAGAGAGAAAGTTGAGTGGGAATTGAGTGTGTGGTTTAAGAAGAGGGAATCGAATGTAGAAGCTGTAATAGCTGGCCGGAGGTGAAGAAGCTGCCTTATGCCCTATTTTCTTTTATTTTGAGCAAATAATCTTGTCCAATGGAATAATTACAAACATATAAAATTACTCTTCATTTTTTAACAGCTCATGTTAATTTGGTTAACATACTGTATGCAATTTGCACCTCTCTATATCTAAATGACGCATTATCATACTGCACATGCCTAACTCTAACCTCCACGTTTCCCTCCTAGGACCATCTCCATTCTTACTACCTTTTTTATTAAAAAAATAAAATAAAATTGCATATCATTATAACAATGCCTAAAAATAAAATAGATGGCCAAACCGAACCGGAAAACCGGACCGGAAAAGCCCGGAACCGGAGCAAACCGGGGAGGAAACTGGAACCGGACGAACCGGAACCGCAAGTCATCCGGGCCGGTTCAGGGTCACATATATGCCGAACTGGAACCGGACCGAAAATCCCTTGTTTTTCAATAATTTTAAAGGGGGGACCGGAATCGTACCGGAACCAGACCGAACCGGAACCGGATTGTGCCAAACCGGAACCGGAACTGGGGTAAGCGCGGGCCGGTTCAGGGTCACCCTTTTGCCGAACCGGAACCGGGCCCGGAACCGGTTTTGGCCATCCCTACCTAAAAACATTAAAATACATACATTATTAATATTTGCTTACAATATATTGGATTTAATATATGCGTCGTCGCTGATTAATTGTACAATAATATAGTGTGTCTGTGTGTGTGCTGTTTTTGTTTTGTTTTTAATTATTACTAGCGGGTAACCCGTGCTCTGCACGAAAACCAATACTATGTCTTTTAACTATAGTTAACTAATATAGTAATCATCATTTTAACTAATACTATTAATAATAAAAATTAATCTATATGATTACTATTATTATAATAACTATTATAATTAATTAATACCATTGATAGTAATAGTTAATATATATATTAATAGCAATGATTATTCTATATAATAATAATTATTAATATAATTATTATAATAAAATAATATTATTAATAGTAATAGTTAATTGATATAGTAACTATTATGATTAATTAATATTAAAAATTAATAATCTAACTTATATAATAACTATTATAATCAACTAATACTAATAATAGTAATAGTTAATGTATGTAGCCTATTATAGTTAACCAGTATTATTAATAGTAAAAAATAACTTATAAAGTAACTATTATGGTTAACTAATACTATTAATAGTAATAATTAGCTATATAGTAACTATTATAGTTAACTAATACTATTAATAGTAATAGTTAACTAATATAATAGTAACTAATACTATTAATAGTAATATTTAACTAATATAGTTAACTATAATAGTAACTATTATAGTTAACTAATACTATTAATAGTAATATTTAACTTGTATTATAACTAATATTGTTAACTAATACTATTAATAGTAATAGTTAACTAATATAGTTAACTATAATAGTAACTATTACTAATAAGAGTAATAGTTAACTATAATGGTTAACTATTATAGTTAACTATTACTAATAATAGTAATAGTTACTATAATAGTTAACTATTATAGTTACCCTTTTTAGTAACTATTATTATTAGCTAATAGTATTAGCTAATGAAAAAAAAATGAAAAGTCATTTATTTATTAGTATGTTGTTGATGTGGCTTCTCCAAATGCAAGCTTTCTCCATTGTTTGTCCACATGTCAATACCATAGCTATTTTGGCCAACTTTAATATATATATATATATATATATATATATATATATATAGATTTTATAACGATGTTCCAAATCAAAAGACAAGGAGGATTGGCTTTACCCTGTGCTCCCTCCGTCCCAAAATCCCAAAATAGCATACTTTTTTATAATTTTATAATCACTCCATCCCACCACTCATCTCTCTTCATTTTTCAACCACTCAATTTATTCAATCAACACTACTATTTACCTCACTTATTCTCTCTCTTCATTTTCTACCACATATTTTCTTTATTTTATTCATTCTCTTTAATTATTATGTCCACCTCATGGGTGTCAAGTGAGGTGGGACGGAGAGAGTATATGTTTATACACTCCCTCCGTCTCAGCTCACTTGACACTTCTCAAAATAGCATACTTTTTATAATTTTATATTCACTTTATCCCACCACTCATTCTCTCACTTCATTTTCTACCATTCATTTTCTTTATTTTATTTTTTTTCCTTAGTTATTGTGTCCACCATTCTAGGGTGTAAAGTGAGGTGGGACGGAGGGAGTATGTTTTAAAGGTTAATGATAAATGGAATTTTTGTTTAACACTTCAACATTACTCCCTCCGTCCCAGCTCACTTGAGACTTTTTGATCAAAATTGATCAACTTAAGGTCGGTTTGACCAACACTTTATAGAAATATTTATGTTCCAAAAAAAATTCAAAAAATTGTTATTGAGAGGATTTTTAATGGTGATCATTTTACATTTTTTGAATTTTTATTCGGATCATAAATATTTCTATAAAGTGTTGGTCAAACCGACCTTAAGTTGACTAATTTTGGTCAAAAAGTCTCAAGTGAGTTGGGACGGAGGGAGTATATAAGAGACTGTCACATAAGTCCAACTCAACAACCGGGTTGGTGGTCAATAATTTTTCGGCCACAAACTTTATTATATTTCCTTCGAGTCCAACATTAGAACTTATTTATCGCTCTACTCTTTGTAAAATGTACCGAATTACAATTACAACTAAAACAGACTGACTGGACATCTTAACAAATGACCAATTGATAAGGTCCATCACCATCACATGATTGAACATCCGGATGGATTTTCTTCACTCAAATAATCATAACGGGCCACATAACCAACGTTATTTCCACCGTACCCATACCCATCGTAATATGGGCCCGGTGGTGGAGGCACCGGCCTACCAAACCCGTGATAGCATGGGCCCCCACCGTAACCATCATAACACTGCCCGCAATACGACCCTACTTGAAATGGTGGCGGGTATACCTGCAATGGGTACCCATTGACTGGGTCGGACGTCTTTACGATGCCCGGCTGTGGTGCAGGGTTTGACGGTTTTGGGGCCGGGTCGGGTTGTTTTGGAGGTGGGTCAGCCTTGGGAGGCTTCTCTGCAGCGGGCTTGTCATCAGTTTTGGGCTTATCGCCTTTTCCATTTGATTTCGGTTTCTCTGGCTCAATGAATGTCACCTTTTGTTTCTCGGGCTCTTTGGGCTTATCGGCCTCCTTGGGCTTTTCAACAACCTTTGGTTTTTCGGTCTCTTTGGGCTTATCGGCCTCCTTGGGCTTTTCAACAACCTTTGGTTTTTCGGTCTCTTTGGGCTTGTCAGCAGCCTTAGGTTTCTCGGGTTCTTTGGGCTTGGATGGCTCGTCCTTGATGTCAATACTCTTGATGGCTTTTCCGCCCTTGTAACAAAGCTTGTCGCGGATCTTTTCCGGGCTGCAGCACATTACCACTATGGTAACTGTGTTCGTTTTCTCATCAAATACCTGGTCTCTAATTTCTCTTGTCCAAAAAAAATCACAATAAATAACTCAGTTTTCATCCTTAAATGATATCACAACTGGTCTGCCCATAAGAAATGGACAAAGTTTATCAAATTATTTACTATTGTAGGACAACAAAATCTGTGTTAAAACCAAACTCTGATGATCCACAGTGGCTAGCAGTAGATTTTGGGCCGCATCTTCTATTTTTTGCATTTCTATTTTTTACTCTTTTTAAATATAAATTTGTGTAATTTTAAATTAGTTGATGACTTAATCTATCATCACATGAGAATGAAATATTGAACTAACCCTTCATATACTCCCTCTGTTACGTAAAGATATTCCCTATTTTTTCGTCGTTACAAGGAACTTTGAGCAATAATTAAAGCTAATTTTAATTATCTTAATATGAATCTGAAAATTAGTATTGATAGTATTTATAATAGTTCATCAATAACAATTTTTAAATTTTCATGAGAGTAATTAAAAGCTGCTTTAATTATTCCTCAAAATTCCTTCGTAATAACAATGAAAAAAAGAGGGACTATCTGTCGTAATTGATACAGCTCTTTAATTAGTACTGTATTTAATATACAGTAGTTTGATTAACATACTAAAAAAATGTATTTGCAGTAAACGAGAAATATGAAACGCGCATTCATGATCCAGTAACGTGACATTTATTTATTTCATAGCAGAGAGAAAGAGTTGAGGAAAAAGAACTGACGAGGGAATTTGCAGAGGAGTTTCTTGACCTTCTTGTAGCAGCAATAGCACTGGAGATCAACCTTTAGCACCATTATCGTCCTCTGTGTTACATTTATAGAGAGTATGAATTTTAGCTACTGAACGAAAAAAAAAATTAAAAAAAAAAATCTCTGAAGAATGTGGATGAGAGAAAACGATATTTACCTTCTCTTCTCCCATGGGTATGACTTTTGAGACCTGAAAATCAGATCTGAATTCACAGCTGAGAATTCGCTTGTTGATCAACTGTGTGTGTGTGTGTGTGTGTTTATGAGAGAGAGAGAGAGAGAGGGATGGGGTTAAGGGGAGGATGCGTCTATAATAATATCGAAAATTGAAAGGAGTTGAAGAAGGTGGGGTAAGGGATGGACATCGACTTGTTGCTACTATGGCTGATATTATTTTGAGTCGGCCACTGCTAAGCCAAGGGCACAAAAAAAGTTCAAAGATGTATATAAAATGTGGTGGCGATATTTTATTGGTTACATCGATATTAGATCCGACACATTTTAATTAAAAATACCAATAAAATTTTGACACATCATTTTGTAAACCAAAGTTTATGACACTTTTTGTGATTTTATATTTACCATTTTGCGTTTAACAAATCTGTTGTTTCCATCATATTTATTCGTTATTAGTACTCCTTTTGTCATGTAAATATTGTCTCATTTTGACCTTTATATAAAAATGAACTTCGACCGAACATGTATTTCGATCTAATCATTTTAGTGAAATTCTAAAAACCGTAATTGACAAATCATTAAGTGATTTATCAATAATATTTTTTAACAAAAAATTTCAGTGGAAACTAGCTAGTTCTTACATAAATTATAAAAAGTCATGTTTTTATAAGGTTTAAGGTTTAGGGTTCAATGTTTGAAAACGGGACTTTTTATAACTTATGGAGAAACTAGTTTCCCCCAAAACCTATTCATTTTTAAAAAATTCATTGGGATCATTAAATTGACACTAATGTTTTGTCAAAGTTCATCTATGTTAACCGTTAAAAATCAAAATGAGACCATTTTTTTAAAGACAAAGAGAGTATATTTATTTAAAATAAAACCGTATGACCTACAAATAGAGAGCGACTAACATTTTGCTGCAACAGATTTAAATTTCAATAGGCCATTCGAAAAAGCTATTATGAAGCATCACTGGTCAAGCTTGGTCACATTTCCCGATTTATGAAATGGATTGTCATAATGAATCGAGTGTTCGATAAATCTTATATTGTAAAAACTTGATATATATTGTTGAACTCCGATCTAACAGCTTAAAATTTTAGATTAGTGATAAATTTAACATAAAATGAGAACTCTGATTCTGAAAATGTCTTTGCCTTGATTCATCCTGTTAGCAATGTTATTTGAATTATGAGTGCAAAAAATTGCTCTATAGTTAGCAAAACCCGATTTTTGACATGTTTATTGATTTCTTCATTCATGTGTCCCCCATACGATGTGGACACATGTGAAGGGAATGTGAGAACTTAATATTCCCTGAGCCTCTTCCATTGATATAATTATGGTATGAATTTGAAAATAAAAATATACCCCCTCCGTCCCAAAATGATTCTCATTAGTCATTTTTCATTATCCCAAAAAGTTCTTTTAACTTCTACAATTTGGGTTTAAAAGTGCATAAACACAACATGGCTAGTGAAACAAGTGTTCATGTCCTTAAAAAGTTTGAATAGTCAAACGCGAAGATCATTTTGGGACGGAGGGAGTATATGATTACAAACTAAAACTGTAACTTAAAAAATAAAGGAAGAAAATGTAAATAAAAACAAAAAAAAAATACACGATATATTGTCGGAAGAGAGGTGGTGATTGCTGACCTTACACTCTCTCGATGGTTTCCTAATTTTGTTGATCACACATCTCAATCATCTTTCCATGTGCTACCAGCCTAGCCCTACCCCTACCTCTTATTCTTCCACTTTACCTTCCTCTCCTCTCCTTGCCTTTCCCATTCATGTACCGTACATGTACCACCCACTTTTTTTTTTTTTTTTTACAAGCTAGTTACATTTCATTCTTTCAAGGTAATCGTCATCGTGTTACAAACTCCTATTAAGTCTATTACAGATCTATTTCCTAATCTAGTATAATTCTTTATTGGAGTTTCACCACGTCAGAACATATTACAGCGAATGAAACTGCGTCTTCAAAAATCTCTCATAGACGTCTCGCGCCATCTGGTGGTCTCTTTTCATAGACGTACTACGCGATCTGGTAGTCCTCTTTCCATAGACGCCGCGCACCATCTGAATGATCACCTGCGCCATCTGAATGATCACCTGCAGAAGCCCCACCGCCCTCAGCGGGGCTAATTGACAAAGGTTCTCCACTTGTTATCAGAAGGAGTCGAACATGCGACCTCTACCTAAGTGAGCCTTACCCACATAGATACCGTTAGGCTAAGAGGCCCTTGGTTGTACCACCCACTTAATGCAGTTGTAAAAAAGTCAACAGTTTACATACTCATTTCATCCCACTTTTAATCTACTATCAGCTTAATTGTATTTTGACCAAAATTTTATATAAAAACGAAAAAAAATATTTTAGAAAATTTAAATTTATTATTAATTCATCATTATAATATATTCATTAATAAATTTTAGTTTTTTGATAAGATAATCAATTAGTTTATCAAAATGCGATAAAATTGATAATTTTATTTTGACATTATAAATAAAATGAGACAGAAGGAGTATTTAGTTGTATTCAACCACGTCGTTCATGTAAATGATCTTTAAGCTCACTTCCGAAACGTAAAAAAAGGGGGATGGCTGATTTGCTTTGGATAGTATGGGTTATTGCAATTTGCAAGAAATAATGGATCATGTGCCCCATATGCCTAACCCCTTACCTTAACATCCACGTCTATTCCCATTTAATTCAATACACTTTCATTTCCAACTATGTACCATTTCGTCTCGTAATTTAATCACTAATAGGGATGGCAAAAATCCCGAACCCGCCCCCTAATGCAGAGGCGGAGGCACGTAGCACTACAAGAATATTAGTTATTTACGGCAGTTATATACGGCGGCTGGCACGGGGCCGCCGTAAATAGTCCCACATATACGGCGGTGTAAAGGGGCGTCGTAAATACTATATACGGCGGATATGGATACCTTTTACGGCGGTTATGGGCCGCCGTTTATACCTTGTTTTCTGGGGCAAGCGGGGCAACTCCCCCTTCCCCCCTTGAGTTTGTTTTTATTTAATTTTTTTTAAAAATCAGAAGCGACGTCGTTTTGTTATGAGTATAAATACGTACTCCAACCAATAAAATAAAAAAAACGAAAATCCAGAAGAAAAAAAACGCCTAACTCTACACAAAGCGACGACAGAGTAGAGGCGGAGGTATTCACGGACAGAGGGATTCTTCACAAACAAACGACGCAATCGACTTCTCCTTGATTTTTCCCTAATCATATATTTAGGTAAGCACTTTATCTGTGTCGATTTTTATCTTCTGTTTTGTTAATTTCTCAATAGGGTTAGGGTTTAGTTTTGGTTTTAATTTTGAGATATGCAGCTCAATCAGGTTATTTAATCAGTGTTTGTGCAAACACAATATGGAAAAATCTCTTTGGTTTGTTGAATTTCCCTGAGGTGAGTGTAAGATTAAATTGTAGCAAAAAATCAATTATCATTCGTTTTTACTCTTTTCTGTATCACTACAAAGCTGATGCTACACCTCCAGCGCATGCCATGTATTTGATGCTAAAAGTTTTTCATTATGCTTTGTGGTTCCGAATGATTGCAGGAGAATGGAGATGTTCTTGTTGCTAATATTGGAAGCTACATGAGTGAAGTAGATGTGGCAAAATGAAAATGAAACAGTACTGAGAATATCAGGCACATGGCATCTAGGAAAGCTTCAGGTAAGGTCTTTTTCATCTCAAATAGAACCTGACATTAATTTTTAAATTACTACTTTGCTTAGGAAGTCTTTTTCACTTGATTGGGAAGCAATACAGGAGTACACTAAAAAAAATGGGGACGCTACCCCCGAACCCCCGTTCATCCTTCCTTTGCACCTGAAAATTCTTGCCCCCTCTTCCTCAAATTCCTGGCTCCGCCACTGCCTTAATGGGAATGGTTTGGGTCATGTTTTTCAAAACCCGACGGGTTTGGATTACCATAAACCCGTCCCGTTTAACCCTAACCCGAACCGACTAATATACATGTTTATTTATTATAATAATCTTAATATTTATTATAATATGCATATGTCCTATTTAATTTTTCATAATGTAATGTCCCTTTATATTTTATACAATATTATAACTTTATACCTTTGAAGAAAAGGTTTTTCATAAAAAAATATAAAAGAATTTAATAATGAAAAAGTAATTTTTTTTCTACAAGTTATATAGTAAACGGGTCCGGGTTTTGACCTAAACGGGCCGGGGCGGGTCTGGGTTCTGCAACATTTGAGTAGGGGCGGGTTTGGGAAATGCCTAACCCTCCCCGTTGCCATCCCTAATCACTAAACCCAAAATATCAAAAATAGCTCTATTTTATTGTTTTTTACATTTTAGTCGCCTTTTGTTTCGTCGTAAAATATTTTACGGAAATTGTTCTACATGTTTTCCGATATTTGGTAATCAAATGTAAAAAGAACTCAATGTAAAATATTTTACGGTCAACGAAAATAATTTAGGTTTCCGTAAAATGACTTACGGAGTCCGTAAGTCATTTTTCGGAAAATGTTAACTTTCTCACTCACACAACCACTCCTCATACAACCCCATACTACCCACTCCACCTCCACCCCCTTCATCCCCACTCCCTCCATCCCCACCCCAACCTTACATTTCCCTCCTCCTCTCCTACCCCCCACCCAACCCCATACCCCACCAAAAAAAAAAAAAAAAAATCGTATTAAAATTATTTTCTAACAATTCCCACACACTAGCTCCCTACCCCCACCCCCACCCCCAAAAAAAATAAAAAAATAAAATAGAATAAATAATTACTCTTATTAAAATTATTTTCTTACAACTCCCACACTCGCGCTCCCTACCCCAGCCACCCAAAAAAAAAAACTTTGTTTCACGCATACTAAAATTATTTTTTAACACCTCCCTCACCCCCACTACCTCACCACCCACCCACCCCCCAAAAAAACTTTTTTTATTCACTCTTATTAAAATTATTTTTGAACACCCACTCCCACCTACCCCACCACCCATCCCCACCTACCCCAATGTTTTTTTTACTCTTATTAAATCATTTTCTAACAACTCCCACACCCGCGCTCCCCACCCCCCCTAAAAAATATCACTCATATTAAAATTATTTTTGAGCACCTCCCCCACCCCCACTACCCCACCACCCAACTCCCTCACCCCTACCTACCCCCACTCCCACAACCACCAATCCCACCCCAACCCCAATCCGCCACTTACATTCAAATTTTTTCTCATAATAATTTTTTTCCTCATATTAAATTATTTTTTTTTCATATGTAAATATGTACCGGAATTTTTTTCATTAGATTTACCAAAAAACCAAAAACATGTTTATGTTATTTTCCGGAAATTGTTTTACGCGAAACAAACAGAGCCTAATATGTACCACAAATAAATTATTAATTCAGTTTAACTTAATTTTACTTACAAATAAAATGTACTACAATTGTTTGTTGTTGCTTGCACGTGACGTTATCGATACAACTCCCTCCATCTCATTTTAAACTTCAAAATTTTCCATTTTGATTGTTCCATTTTAAACTTCAAAATTTAAAAAATAAAAGTTTTTTTTATACTTCTTTATTTGTGGGCCCACATGTCATACTCACAACAATTACCAGCTAATTATTTCCTACCCAACTTTCTTTTTCCTACCAAACCATGTACACTCATAACACATCACTTTTTTCTTAATTCTTGAACCCAAAATATTATTAAAGTTTAAATTGAGACGAAGGGAACATCCGAAAAACAAAGTATGAGCTTTCATTTTAAGTGTAGTAATAGTGATGATGCACCTAGACGTGTCCATGCCAGTTAACCGGCGGTTGAAAAGGAGCCGGAGGTCTAACCGTAACCGGACCGGCTAACCGGCTCTAACGGTTAAGGTTAGGCGGTTAATCGGTTCATCCGGTTAAACCGTCTGCCTTTTTCCTTTTTTTTTTTTTTTTTTTTTTTTTAAACTGAAAAATGTCAAAAATGTGACTGAAATCTGGAAATTTAACTGAACAATGTAAAAAAAAAAAAAAAACTGACTGGAAACTTGAAATTTAACATAAAAATGTCAAAAAACTGACTGGAAACTGGAATAAACTGACTGAAAACTGACAAACTAACTGGAATCGTTAAAAAACTGACTGAAAATCTGAAAATAATTGGAAATTAATGACATTAGCCGGTTCAACTGCCGGTTCAACCGGTTAACCTAACCGACGGTTATAACCGCCGGTTGATCGGTTTTGAAATATCCTAACCTTAACCGGACCGCCACTTACCGGTTGACATCCGAAACGGTTGGCCGGTTAGCCGGTTTTGACCGGTTAGCCAGTTCCGTCAATTTTTTGGACACGCCTAGATGCGCCCTCCGATTAAATGGTGCATTAATTGCAATGCAAACTAATTTATGATTGATGGAACTATACAGCCTAGGATTCTCTAATCAATTATTAAAGGCATGATCTTAACCACGAAATAATGATTATGATTGACTAATTACATTAGTGACTAGATGTATTCTCTCGCGTGGATTGCCTCTATTACATTCCCTTTTTTCTTAATTATAGTAACTAGATGTAATCTCTTGTGTGAATTGCCTCTCTTACATTGCCATTTTTCTTGCCCACTTTATGAAACTCAATTATTATCCCACTCATTTTATTTTTCTCGGAGCTGATTTGTCAATTTTTTTTTTTTAAATATGGTTTTGAATCGTTTGATAGAAGGCATGAACTAAGAAGTAAACCGGAGTAATTTTTGAGATTTTGAAGTTGGTACAGCAGCACGCACAGAATGGCATGATCTTGCGAGAGGAGCAAAAAATGATAAGGCATTCAACATAATTAAGCTCTTAATTTGAAACACTTAAAAAATTAAGCTTGTTTGGTAAGGGAAATTTTAATCACTTAAATTGTTTTTTTGAAACCCAATCACTTAAATTGTTAAGATTATCTTAAAATAAACAATTAATTTTAAGCTAGTATGACAAGTCTTAACAAGGTAAGAGGATGTAAGATAAAAAAAGGGAATGAGTTCAAACCCACTCATCAACATTTTTGTTTATTTAATGTTACTTTCTTTTGTTCAAATATTTTATTTTTTTCATACAGATTAAAATAAAATTAAAATGGAATTATTTTTATTTTATAAATTTTGATAATATTTTACTAGAGTATCATAATTAAATTTTATCAATTTTTTTTTTATCAAAGTTTAGTAAAATTGATCAAAATAGTGAAGATGAACTTTATTATTGTGGGACAAATGAAAATACCAATAAAAAACTGTTCAAATATTATTATTATCGGTCTAAACAAAAGATAATTTGACAAATAATATTTTTGAACTATAATTGTTTATTTTAAGAAATATGACTATTTTTGTTTGAGGATAAATAAAAAGAATAATCAAATGAAAGAGATGTGACTAATTTTTGAGTGTTTGTTTACAATTTTGAATAAATTCAGATGTATGTCGTACCAAACAAATTGAAGTCTTACAAAATTCAGCAACTTAATGATTTCAAAGCTTAATTTTCAGTTCTACATTTTCAGAGCTTAATTTTCAGCTTTACCAAACAGGCCCTCTGTGTTCGACTCTAGTAGTCGGGCATCGTCATCCACGGACGATCGGACTGTACAAGGAAGCAAGGCGGTAATCTTTCGGAGGCAGTCGGACTGTACAAGGAAGCAAGGCGGTAATCTTTCAGAGGCAGTAGCAACGAGCTAGGTAAAGATCAACGTTCGGGCATTCTTCACGAGGTAATCCGCAAACTCGAATGTGTTATTTGCTAACACTTTATTTTCTCTAACAGTCTGTACAATTTTTCACTCCCTCAACTCCAGAAAGTTAATTCCTTTTTTTTCATTGTTATTATTAATAAATTTTGAGCAATAATTTAAGCTATTTTTAATTATATTAATCAAAATTTACAACTTGTATATGATACACATTATAAATAATATCAATATTAATTTTTAGATATTTATTAAGATAATCAAAAATAACTTAAATTATTGCTCAAACTTTATTCGTAATATAAATAAATAAAAAAAAAAAACTTTTCAAAATATAGGTGGAATTGTACATTTAAAATTAGACCTCCTAGCAAAGTCTATTAACATGAATGGAGATTATACCTTTATAGACTTTTTGGGAGGATTTGTTTTGAATTTCGAATATGCAGTGGGACCCTGCTAGATAGCGATCCAAGTTTTGGCCCTCAGTTCGCGAATATTACCAAACTTGAATAATAATTTGGGCAAATGCATGCATCTTAATTTAGACTTTACACAGTTACAGTTGTAACTGTATAAAACGAATGGTTACTAATTCATCATGTTCAAATTTTATTTTAAGAAACATTTGAAAATTTTTACGTTTCATATAATTTGGTGGCAAAAATTTGTTATGTAATCTTATTTTTAAATATTTAGTTTTGCAACTATAAAGAGACTAGTGAAAGAAAAAAATCATAAAAAAAAAAAAAAGCCGAGACCAAGTTTTATCTAAAAAAAAGTCATTCATTTTAGTACAAAAAATTATTGAAAAAAATGAACATTCATTTAGAGACAGGAGGAGTAAAGTTTATGCAACGGAAGAAGTTATAATGCAAAAATAGAATGATCTGTAATTCTCTATCACTAGTAATTTAGCCCGTGCTCCACACGGTAATGGATTGGGAGCACATAAGAGAATGGGATGACAACGAATCAAGTTCAATAAGAAAATGAGATACACCTAGCAAATGACAACTTGAAATTTTATAGTAGGAGAAACTTCTCCCTTTTTACCCATGTCTTTGAGAAGTTATCTATTTGAATTTCATTATAAGAAATGGGGATGACTTGCAAGCCAATAACATTGAAGTATGAGGAGAGTGAACAATCAAAAATCTTTTCGATAACGTTTAAGCCGTTTATCAAAAATCAATGAGACCATTCATTTATGTGTAGAGATTCAACTTAATATAACATATTTGGTTTATTTTTAGATGAACGTAAACTCTAATCACTACAAAAAAAAAAACACTCTTATTAGGACGGCTAAATGTCTCATTAAGTTGCCTTTAATTTGCCTATGAAACCGTCCCTAGTTGTATTTGAGACACTAAGGGTCTCATTAAGTTGGTGTCACAAATACTTTTAGGACGGTTAATTTAGTCTCTATTTTGCCAAAAATATACTTGGTTGTGAAAAAAATTGAGACTACTTTAGTTCCCGTCTCAAACTAGTGTCCTTAATTGAACTCCCAACATCTTTTGCTGTCTCAAATAGTGTCAAATTGAGACACTTTAAATGTCTGTTTCAATATATATGGTTTCTAAAAGTCATTTTTTCAGTAGTGAATGGTTCATTCATTGAAGATTTTGTTATACATTCAATGTAAATTTCATGATCCTTAACATGTTCTCAACCTTTGAAATTTTATAACCTATAATTGTAACTGAAGTGGTAATTGCTTAAGTCATAATAATTTGATTTTGTTAATTTAGTGTTATGGATTATCAATATGACTATTGGAATTCCTTCAAAATGTAATAATATATTAAAATTAATTATTAACGAACAAATGATTGCTCACAATAAATTTAGTATTAACTTTTGACCTTTCAATTCTCTATTCTAGATTATATATACGAGTATTGCATCTATAGAAGATGCCTATAAGTAGAATTAGTCTTTTATAGTATTTTAAAATAACAAATTAAAGATAATAGTATCCTATATAGTTACTAATAAAATTAGCTAATACTATTAGCTAAGAATGAGAAAAATGAATAACCTCTTAGTTGTAGGGCCAATGCTGACATGACTTCATGAGACGTAAGATTTGATTAATTAATATTATTAATAGTAATAGTTAATATATATAACAACTATTGTAATCAACTAATAATATTAATAATAAAAGTTAACTTATATAGTACTACTATTATGGTTAACTAATGTTATACATAGTATTAGTTAACTTATATATATAGTAACCATAATAGTTAACTAATACTATTACTGGTAATAGTTAACTTATATAGTAACTATTATCATTAACTAATACTATTAATAGTAATAGTTAACTTATATAATAACTATTATTGTTAACTAATACTACTAATAGTCATAGTTAACTTAGGGCAAATTTGTTTCAAAGTTGCAATGATCATCCCTATAATTTAAATTATCTCACTATGCCCCTAGCTCTTAACGAATGTTTAAAAAGGACCAAAATATGTTTACCCACATCATTATCCTGGGATTGCATGCACTGTAATACCACCCACAAAATCCCCAAATTTCAAAGATCTTGACGATGGCCAACAAACCCAATCCCTAACCGCTTCATTCCAATGGGTGATGGGTGCCGGAGATCGACGACCTCCATCGAGTCCAAAAGGTCCTCCGCCCCTGTCACTCACCCTCCATGAAAAGAAATCCATCCTACCCGCTAGTCCGACCGCCGCTCTTCAAATCTTTCTCCCCCGCCGTCAAGAGCTCGCCGTCCTCCACTTTAGAGCCATCCCTTTCATCCCTCTAATTCCTCTCCACACCCATCACCTAGCTTGAACCTTCTACTGGATTTTCCATGGCTGCAGTTCCTAGTCTATGTTATTAGTCATGACAGCAGCCACCAAGATTCAAGCAATAATCAACAGATGAACAACATTGTCAAGTTTATCCGCCGCTACTCTCATCACAATCGAATTGATTTAGTGAACCAAGGTTTTCTTTCTTCTGAAAAATCGACGAGATTGGGAAATTTGACGGAGATTGGGAAATTTGATCTCATAGGGAATTTCACCAATTTCTCTAAACATTTACATGTCGTTTTTTTTCTTGCTTGCGGCCCCGGGAGTAAGTTTGAATTTGAATCAAACTTTGCTGAGTCCAATTTTTTCATTTACAGATGGGACTCAAATTCAATATGTGAGAGAGGGGTATATGGTTGTTGTCTTTTTATTTTATTTTTTTGCGTGTGTGGCTGATTCATGAAGGAAACTGTCGGATTTGGGTGGTGGATGTGGCCGGAGAAATGGTGGTGATGAGAAAGTATTTGTGTCATTTGATAACAAACTGACATTTATTTGAGAAAAGTAGAAAAAAATATTGCTTTATAAACATAATTTTATTTTAGCCCTTAATAATTTAGATATTATTGTTTTTGCCCCTTTATTGTTTTGATATTATTTTTTGGAGGTAAGTGGGATAATTTAAATTGTAGGGGTGATCATTGCAATTTTGAAAGAAGCTTGTTGCTTTTTTCATCCATTTTTGTTAAGTTTTTGACGGGCTAACAAAAATTACACCCGATTGCAACAAAAAGACATATTCAGCAACTAAATTGTAACAAACACAAATTGGATAACCAATTGAAACTTCACGACAAACTCAGGTAACTAAATTACAATTTGACCGTTAACTTATATAGTAACTATTATTATGATTAACTAATACTATTAATAGTAATAGTTAATTTATATTGTAACTATCATGGTTAACTAATAGTATTAATAGTAATAGTTAACCTATATAATAACTAATATCTTTAACTAATGCTATTAGCTAATAAAAAAAATACAAAAAGTCATTTAAAATTTAGGGTGGTGATGACATGATTTTACCAAAAGCAAGCATTAGCCAAGACATGTCTACATGGCGATTCCACAACCCTCCGCCTCAACTTTTAATATATACATAGATTTACAATTAGTGACTGTTTTCATCTCACACTCCACTTACTTAAGGCACTTAATGAATGTTTATTTTTTTAAAAAATAAATAAATAATGCTCTCTATTAAGCATAGATTGATTTTTTTAATATACATTTAAGGCGAAGGTAGTAGTATTATTGGAGTCTCAATCGTTATAGAGTTTGTTAAATGACAAATTCTTATACACAACCGTTGCACACGGTGCAACGGGCCAAACCCGTGGGTCAACCCACTCAAACGGCTTTTGTCCAACGGTCCAAGGCGTTGTCCAGCGGTTCAAGGCATTATCCATCGTTATTACCCAGCGGTTCTTCTTAAAACTGGTCCATCCATTTGTCCAGCGGTTAAAAAAAAAAATCTCCAAAAACTTTAAAATGCTATATCTTGAGTTTTATAAGTCGGAAAAAATATTTAAAAATACCGTTGTGTTCGTCTCGACGAGACGAATAAAACTACATAGGTTATGATATGGTTTGATTTTTTTTAAAAAAAAACATATTTTTTACACAAAAAAAGTTTGAGTTGTTCATCAGCTAAGATGTAACACTCTGTTCTGATAAAAGTAACACTTTCATCTTCAAAAGTAACAGTTTCTACTGTTAAAGGTAATAGCAGTTTTACAAAAAAAAAAAATTGGTTTGCATTTCAATTGTTACTTTCTCAATAAAAAATTGTTACATATCATATATAATGTTACATTTAAGAATATAAACTGTTACAATTGAGAAAAAAAATGTTACATTCATTTTTTATAAAATGTAACATTAGTTTTAGTTGTGAATCTTATGTTAATTTTGAGAGAGAAAAATTGTTACATTTGAAACAATGAGTGTTACATTCTTTTTATAAAAATTGTTACATTAGTTTAGTTGTCAATCTTTATGTTAACTTTTATTTATTGAAGCAAAATTGTGGTACATTTTTTTTAAAACAAGTGTTACATTTGAATAAAAAAAGTGTTACATTTTATTATAAAAGTGTTACTTTTGTTGAAGGAAAAAAAGTTGAGATGGTAACAAAAAAAAAAAAAAAATCGACAAAAATAAATAAAATAAAATAAAATAAAAATTGAAAAGCCCGCCGCACGCCATGCGGCGGGTTTACAGGAGAATCCCTCTTGTTAAATTACTTAATTTACTAACATATTATGAGCTACTCTGTGCACTGTTGAATTCATTTGAAATAAACCCCATATTTTATTAAATCATATATTCCCTCCGTCCCAGCTCACTTGATACTTATTTTCATTTTGGTCTGTCACAATTTACTTGAAACCTCCCCAAAATAGTCAACTTTTAATAATTTTATATTGAATCTACCCTACCACTCATTCTCTCTATTCATTTTCCACCACTCAATTTATTTAACCAACACTACTATTTACCCCACTCATTATCTCTTTTCATTTTCTACCACACATTTTTCTTATGTTACTCCCTCCGTTTCAAAGTATCTGTCGCTTTAGACGTTTTCACACATATTAAGAAATGTAATTAATGCATGTTAAGAAGACCCATTTGCCCCTAAATAATTCAATTTTCTAGGTGATTAAATGTTTGCATGAGAGATACTTCCACCATCATTAATAAGGATATAATTGAGATAAAAGGGTAAAAGTGCATTGATAATAGTAAAGCAAAAGATATTTTGAAACTATTTTTTACTCCTAAAGCGACAGGCGCTGGTTGGGCCGACCACCGTGCGTGCGGCTCACCGCCCCGCCCCTCAAGGCGCGTGAGTCGCATTGTTACAAGTTTTTTTTCCTGATTGGTACACATGTCATGCAACCATTGGTTCTTGCGATTTTCGGATTTATTTCTCATCCCAATTATCTGAGTTCAATTATTTTATAGTAAAATAATTTGTTTTTTTTTTTGTTTTTTTTCGCCAAAATTCATTAATTTTTCCCCTCTATAAATAGATGCAAGTTTCATTTGATTTGGACACCGAAAAAACCCTCTTTTCTCAATATAAATTTCTCAATTATCCTTTATTAACTCTTATTTAAAAAAATTCAATATCTTTTTAGTTAAATGGATTCCAATAATAATTATCATCATTTCTCGTATTTATTTAATTGCAATTACAAAAAATTAATTAAGTGTAAAATATTTTTTTAACTATAAATAATAATAATTATTATTATTTTACTAATTATAAAAATAAAGAATATAAATAAAATAAAAGTAGTGGGGTATAGGATAATGAGTTGGAAGGTAGTTTAATTTAATTAAACCAAACCATTGTAAAGTATAAAAGTGAAATGGTAGTTGAATTATTAGGTGGAAGAGAGAGAAGATAATGTGGAGTGTTAAAGTGGTAGTTGAAACTATGGTAGCTGGGACGAAGGAGTACATTTCTGGGAGTCTGAATTGTCATAGGTTGTATCACTAACAAAGTGGTCCTTTCTACTTGGCCAACCAATTGTAGGTTCAATTTCTGTTTGAGTTTATTTGTGTTTTAGATTTAGTAAAGAGATCAATGTAATAATAATTTTAAAGTTAGTATAGATGATACTCCTAATAATTAAACTTGTTATAGGGTAATGACTCATTACTTTATACTACCTCTGTCTTTAAATGAGTGTCTAAATTTCATTTTAAAAGATATAATTTTTTGTACAATTTGGTGGCAAAATTCTTATATAATCTTGTAATCTTCTTTACAAATATTTAGTTTTTGCAAGTATAAATAGACCGGTGAAAAAAAAAAAAAAAAACGTTTAGGAACAGTTATGATCAAAATGAACACTCAATTTAGAACAAAAATTTCCAAAAAAAGAACACTTATTTAGTGAGAGAGGGAGTAATATGTAATGATACCATGGACACAAATGGGCCTAACCTAGTACTAACTGACAAATTATACTCCCTTATCCTAAAGTGATTTTTTTCATTAGCTAGTTTTTATTATCTCAAAGTATTTTTATAATTGAAGTTTAAATGTGTATAAACATAACATGACTAATAAAACAATTATTTATATTTTTAAAAGTTTGAATAGATAAATGTGTTAATCTATATATATAATATAAGAGAGTTTTTATGAGATCCCACAATAAGCCACATGGAATTACATGTCATAATTCTATGTGGAATTCTACTTATCACCATCCAATAAGCTTGTGACACCTATGTTGACATTGCATCATAATTCAAATTTCAAATTGCTAAAATATAGCAACAAAAATTACTCTTCAATTTAAGACATTTGAAATAAATAATTTAGGCATCCATCATATTTACTTAGACTAAAGATGACTGGACACAATTTCCCTTAAATATATTCTAATTTAAATAAAAAAAATCCTAATCCTAAGTATTTAATATTTTAGGTATAGTATATTTTTATTTCATTAGATCAGATTATATATTTTTTTACATTTAAAAACACAAATAAATAGATGACAAATGAATGAACAACTCAAGAAAGCGAAATTATACACTTCAAAAAAAAAAAAAAAAAACTTGGCAAATCTCAAAATTAAAATTAACTGAATTTACACATATAACTTTTAGTCAATATCACAATAAAGATTAACTGAAATTACACACATAAAAATAAAAAAAGGTTAGATTTCCATAATACTTTTTAGAATTTAATTAAACTTTACAAGTAGATAGAAGGTCGATGAATTTTTTTTTATTTATGTTTGATTTTTTCGCAAACAAAAATAAATCAAATCCAAAAATTAACACAACTAACTTAACGTGTATACATCTTTAAAATGAGTAAACCCATAAAAATTCACCCTCCACACTAACCGTTTTGTTCCTCAATTATTTACGTCTATTATAAAATATTGATCTATAACAACTCATATTGTTTTATCCCTTATATTATCTTAATAATTAACAATGTAAGCATCATTTTTAGCTCAATTTTTGATAGAATTTCAGATGAGAGTTTCATGAGTGATCTTAGAAATACATAATCTGGACATAGAAACAACTCTACACATGAAGAAGGACAAACAGGGGAAGGTATTAGTGATATTGGGAGTTAAAGCAATATAATGGAGAAGTGCATCTAAGACATGTTACGATATCGTGGCTCACATCATTGGTGATGAATAGGACATGTAGGTTGGGGAAATTCGCGCCTGGTGACTTGATTGCTGGTTTGTGGAAGAGGAAGAAGGTGAATATCATCAAGAGTTATTAATAATTTATGTTTAAACTCTTTACTTAAGGTGAATATCAGTTATTAATTACATCATCATATTTATGATATTTATCTCATTAAATTTAATTATATTTTAATATGTATTATTATTTATAATCCTTAAGTAATTAATTTTAATATGCTCCATCGAGTATCGACGGGCTACTTACTAGTATGAGAGTATGAGACAGATGGAGTATGCAATGATACCATGGACACGAATGACTTGAAATGTGTCATGTGATAATGATGTATGAGATGGAAGAAAAATGGAAATGTGAAAAAATCCAGAAAAAAAAAAAATACGGTTTACAAAATTAGGTTGAGCTAGGCCTTATGAGAAGCCCAATAAGAGGACAAAGACAAAGAGGGTCCATATCAATAATACAAACATGTTTCAATGATCCATGTGACATTGTTGTCCTCTCTTTAACCTTTGGATCATAGTCCCTCCCTTCCCATTGAAGTTCTTGATTGGTTCAAAAATGAATGGTACTCTTTCCAGAAAATAATAAGGAGCAATGTTAGGCATAAAAGAAGGTCACAAAATCTTGCTTACACAATGAGTTAATGATATTTTATTGGTTGTATCGATAGTGGACCCGCCACACTCTAATTAAAAACACCAATAAAATCATTACACCTAGGATTTTGTGAGCAAAATTTTGTCACTTTTCTTTTTCAATTATTATATAATTGTTAGTTTTTTAGATAAGAAAATAATTTTATAGCACTTTGCAATAATGTTATCGATGAATGAATAATTACAACATACTCCCTCCGGCCCAAAATACTTGTAGTTCTAGCACTTTACACACATATTAAGAAAAACAATCAGTGGCGAAGCTAAGGCTTAGCCATGAGGGTCAGCCGACCCCCTTAAATTTTGAAACGTGTCAATTTTAGTACTTAAAAAAAAAAAACATTTTACTACTAAAATTATTAGATTATAACATTTTGACCACCTTAATTTTGATAATAAATTGCACTAAAATATCATACTAAATTTGTATACCTCCATTATCATCGTTATCTCTAAAGCAACTTCGACCCCCTTGTCGAAATTTTCTGGCTTCGCCACTGAATACATATCAAATAGACTAAGTTACCTTTTGAATAGTTCAACTACCTAGACAATTAAATGATTTTACAGTCACAACTACATGTAATAAATAAGGGCAGTCTAGAGAAATTGTGCTAATGTTTTATGGGAAACTGTAAAACTGCAAGTATTTTGGGATAAAATTTTCATCCTATAACTATAACTTATAACTATAACTGCAAGTATTTGGGGACGGAGGGAGTACTATTTTCTGTACTTTATGTAAAGGTGTTCAATAGTATGTATGAGCAAAGCGGTCTCAACCACGATCCATGTGCAATAGAAGCCCAGAGACTGCCGAGGCTCACTATGAGAAATTTGAATTGGGCCTTGAAAACTTGTCTGAGAAATAAAAGTCCATATAGGGTTTACGAGGGCCTGATCAAAATATAATGGACCATTATTTTATACATGTTCTTGTTGTCTCAATTTTTTTTGGTGATCTTTTCATATTAGCTTTTCGGGTATGTTAGTTGTACTTCATAATTTCTCACATCCATGACAAGTTATAACGTCCAAGCTACTACTTGAAAAACTCTGTTTACACTGCTATACTCGACCGCCAGTGGCTCCATACGGTATCAAACAAATCTCGTATCGAAGCTTAAATCAGCAGCTCTATGGTTGTCCAGATTTTAGTGGTCGAGTTTGATTTTGTGACGGAGGGAGTGATTCTTATTTTATTTGAGATGGAGACGGAGACGGAAATGGAGATGTAAATCAAAATCGACACACTTATGCTTAAAAGATGTTTGGGGTGAAAAATCTCACAGCACTATATCTACATCCTGGAAATAACGACTTGAGTCTATATCCTGACATCCTGAGTTAACATCCTGAAGTTATATCTTACATCTTGACTCTACATGTTGACTTTACATGTTGACTTTTTAAATGTTGACTTTACATCCTGACGTGACAACCTGAGCCGACGACTTGAACACAATTAACAGATCCTATTTTTTGCTTAAAGCCATCAGCCTGTTCCAGCATCCTGCATCTTGATGCTAACAACTTGGTTATACATGCACGTTTATTATGCAGGTATAAATACTCCTATTTTTTAGGTAACAATCACGCAGATCGTGGAGCCCAATCAAAAGGAACGTGACCTAACAAAAGACCCAGTCAAAGGGTGACTCTCAGCAACGGCATTGGATAGACTTGCAACAAACTTCCAGAGATCTTAGGCCATGAGGATTAGTTTACGCCAATTCTTCTTAGTTTAAATAGCTAACACGATTTATGTAACGCACACAACACACTTTACACTCACGTCTCATACTCTCTTTCTCTCTGTATTCTCCAGTCATTCATTGTACCTCCATAAAAGCTTAATAAAATCCATCATTCGAGGTTTTATGCCGGCGAACAAGTTGTTCAAGGGCTTTCCTCGTTAAATCCTTTGTTCATACATCTTGAATTTCAATGTTCTTTATTCCATTGTAACCTACTCCTTTATATTTGTCCAATAGTAAAAAATTGGCCAAAACAATTTGGCGCCGTCCGTGGGAACTTTAGTCTTTTAGATTGTTAAGAGATTCAAGATGAACAATTCAACAACCTGTCAGATTACATCTGGAATTCCAGTTGCAAGTGGGGGCAGATCAGCAATGGGTTCACCTGAAATCCCTTTAGACATCGCTTCCAACTTGACTGCCATACTGCGTGACGTGAGGAATCAGATTCAACTGCAGAATGATACTTCTACTATGCTGATGAATCAAGTCTCCAGGTTGCAGCGTGAGGTGACTACTTTGCAAGGTGGAACATCGGTGGCACAGCAAACCAGCTTCCCTAGCATCTTCCAGTCTGTTGCTCTAAATGTGCCCTCTGACCCATTCTCTACATACCAAATTAGAAGGCTTGCTTTTGGAAGTAATGCTGTAGGATCATCTGGATTTGGTAGATTCACACCAGCTGCCAACCTAACCACCCATAGTACGATCATACATCCTGAAACCGTTCCTGCAACTTCAACAACATTTGTGACGCCAACTATGGTGGCAGCAGGGAGTCTTAACCCTGAGTTTGATTTTAATTGTCTCAATAATTATCAATTTGCTGCTGCTAACAATGATGCAGGTAGCCTACTTATCAGACAAATGCAGGAGCTAAAGGAACTAGTTATGAGTGTGCCAGGGTTGACTCTGCCACACAACCAGGCTTTTCCAACATGTTACAATGAGTCCCGCTTCACTCCAGTCATAGACAACGTGGTCATACCAAAGAAGTTCAGTCCACCCCATTTGAAGCAGTATGATGGGACAACCGATCCAGTGGAGCATGTTGCATTATATCAGGAGAAGATGGATGTAGTCCATATTCCACCCCAGTACCAGGAAGCTTGGGTTTTGGTTCAACTCTTACAGGGGCAGCTTTGAGATGGCTAATCAACCAGCCTTTGGGATCTATCGGATCATATGCTCAACTTATCAACATGTTTACTAATCAGTTTTCATGCAACAAGGTGTTTGAGAAGCTGACAAGTGATCTTTACAGGGTAGTCCAGCAACCTGATGAACTTCTTAAGGATAACCTGAGTAGGTTCAACAGGGAAGCAGTAGACATCCCCAACTTGGACACTGCTACAACAATTGATGCCTTCAGGATGGGACTTAAGAAGGACTCGCCATATTATGATGACTTAGTCATGACACCATGCAAGAGGTTGGATGAAATCAGAACCAGAGCATCTAGATTCATCAGGTTGGAAGAAGATAGGCTCATGCAGGATTATTAATCAATAGGTTGGAAAGGGGGCATGCTGGATGTCAACTATAAATGGTACTAGAATTCCTAAAAGTTAGAATGCAGTGCATCTCAAGCTGTACTTCATGTAAGTTATAGCTTGTCAACTTAATTCAGAAAATAAGGTATGCATTTATATTGCTTTATTTCAATTATGTTATTTCAAACATCTACTGACTTAAGCATCGGAGGGGTGTTAGCCAAGCTAACACCCAACCTTAACATGTTTCTGCTTTGCGAGGAAACTCAAAGTCTCTATTCAGGTCAAGATGTTTACATGTTGATCCAAGTTTTCCAGATGTTACATGTTGATCCAAGATGTTACATGTTGATCAAAATATTCAAAGATGTTCACATGAGTCAGAATTCAAGGCCAACAGGAAAAATCAAAGTACAATTCCATCCAAGGTGTAAGGTTTTACACCTTTCAAAGGTTTAAAGGTTTTACACATTTCGAAGGTTTAAAGGTTTTACACCTTTCTTATGTGTTTAAGGTTTCTACACCTTCGCCCGTGCACACGATTTTCATGTTTTAGTTAAGTTGTAGGTGGGCTAATGTGTCATGTACATATTGATTACCTTCTTGCACTTGGCTAAAATTATGAACTCAAGTTGAAATCACTGGTTGTAGCATATACATGTTACCAAACGTACAGGGGGTATAAAGATAAACATCTTTTCAATGATTCCCAACTTGTAACATCAACATGTTACCAACCATTCATTACATCTCTACTATTCAATTGTTCCAAAATTATTCTAAGTTGTAACATCAACATGTTACTCTTAGAATCCTAACCGTACGACCAGTCTATTATCAAAATACCAAAAAGGATCAAACACACTGATCCTAAAACGGGAAACATCCATAAGTTTTAACCATGCTATCACAATACATGGTTCAAAAAAATTGCAACCTAACATGTCCAAACAGACATGTTTCGAACAAATAAAATTTGTCTTTAAGACAATCACCAAAATATCCTATTCTTTGTATTTCTCTTTGATTTTTGCAGGATCAATTGCATCTTAGAGCTTACATTACCTACATCAACTGTTATAGAAATTTATTGAATTTTTATGTTCACTCAATTCAAAAAATTTGGGGGCAATTGTTTGGGTTGAAAAATCTCACAGCACTATATCTACATCCTGGAAATAACGACTTGAGTCTACATCCTGACATCCTAATTTGACATCCTGAAGTTACATCTTACATCTTGACTCTACATGTTGACTTTACATGTTGACTTTTTACATGTTGACTTTACATCCTGACGTGACAACCTGAGCCGACGACTTGAACACAGTTAATAGATCCTATTTTTTCCTTAAAGCCATCAACCTGTTCCAGCATCCTGCATCTTGATGCTAACAACTTGGTTATACATGCACGTTTATTATGCAGGTATAAATGCTCCTATTTTTTAGGTAACAATCACGCAGATCGTGGAGCCCAATCAAAAGGAACGTGACCTAACAAAAGACCGAGTCAAAGGGTGACTCTCAGCAACGACATTGGATAGACTTGCAACAAACTTCCCGAGATCTTAGGCCATGAGGATTAGTTTACGCCAATTCTTCTTAGTTTAAATAGCTAACACGATTTATGTAACGCACACAACACACTTTACACTCACGTCTCATACTCTCTTTCTCTCTGTATTCTCCAGTCATTCATTGTACCTCCATAAAAGCTTAATAAAATCCATCATTCGAGGTTTTATGCCGGCGAACAAGTTGTTCAAGGGCTTTCCTCGTTAAATCCTTTGTTCATAAATCTTGAATTTCAAAGTTCTTTATTCTATTGTAACCTACTCCTTTATATTTGTCCAATAGTCGAAAATTGGCCAAAACAAAAGAGACGCTTAAAAGAGATGTGGTTTGGTCCCTAAATGGAAACAAGTATATATATGTGTGGTTCACGGCTATAGATTCCCCTTCAACTTGGCCTCAAAATGTGTTGTGCTCATTATCAACAAATCAAACATTTAAATCTTTATGATAAATGGAGATTTTTGAGGTCCATTCTTGACCTCCCATAATGTGAATGAGGATAAATTAAAGTCGGTGTTTTCACTGGTAGAAATTTGATTTTGTGTTAAGAGTAATTATCTCACATCGAGAATTAACTAGTCAAGCCTTGATTGTATAAAAATCAAGAGTCACTCCTCTCCTTGCCAATTGGTTTTGATTTGAAACTCCGGAGTTTATCATGATATCGGAGCCAACACTTACTTGACATTGACATGTATGCGGTCTATGCAATGCAGTTTCTAAAATAATATTTAACTATCAATTTTCAAATTTATGGCTGATGTTGGCTCCTGATGTAGAATATGAATACTCAAAATACCCAAAATGACCCCTAAAACCATACACTATTCTAATAGTCTAATAAAATATGTTCCCTCCCTTGTACTCAAAAGTTTTTTATTTTGACTTTTTATAGTTAATATAAAAGAATTGATCAAAAATTAATGTCGATCTAATTATCATAGTAAAAATTATTATTGACAAATCATTAAGTGAATTTACAATAATAATTTTTAAATTTCATTGTAATCATTAAATTAAAACTAAGGGCAAATAGCATATTAGTATCTTAAAGTTTTACATGAGTTACAATTTAAGTCTTAATGTTTCAGTTTTGGCAATTTAGTGCCTAATGTTCACAATTTGTAGCGAAATGACTCTTTTTTGGATGGCCATAGATGGAAGCTAACGAAATTAATGAAAAATCTAACGAGCTTCTTTAAAAATTGCATTTCCTACCCATAAAGTTCAATAATTGTTTGCTTTGCCCCCCATTTGTTAAACACTTTACAACTCCCAAAATATCTATTTAAAACTCAAGGCATGATTTTTTTTAAAAAATAAATAAACGTAAAACTAGTCTTCTTCTTTCGAACTCACTCGGTGGACCACCTCCATCTAATTTAAAAATATAAAATAGACAAAATAGCAAAACACCACCAATAAACTCAAATTTTCAATCAAACAGTTTCAAAATCAGAATCATCAACGAAAAAATAAAATTTAAATTTCATAGTAAACAATTATTGAATTTTATGGGTAAGAAATGCAATTTTTTTTTTTTAAAATGTTTGATTGAAGATTTGAGTTTTTGAATGGTGCTTTGCTATTTTGTCTATTTTTGTATTTTAAATTGGATGGAGGTAGCCCATAGGGTGAGTTCGGAGGAAGAACACTAGTTTTACGGGTTTTTTTAAATATCCTTTATGTTTTTTTAAAAAGTTTGTTCCTTAAGTTCAATATATCTATATATATTTTGGGAGTTATAAAGTTTTTAATAAAATGGGGTAAAATAAACAATTATTGAATTTTATGGGTAAGAAATGCAATTTTCAAACAAGCTTGTTAAATTTTTCATTAATTTCGTTAGTTTCCATCCATGGCCATCCCAAAAAGACCCATTTCGCCACAAATTGTGAACATTAGGAACCAATTTCCATAATTGGAACATTAAAACTTAAATTGCAACTCATGTGAAATTTTGGGGTACTAATGTGCTATTTGCCCTAAAACTAATACTTAATCAAACATCATTTATATTAATCTTAAGAAGTTTAAATTTCACCATTTTTTAATATCACTGCAAATGAAAAGATGAGCCTATATTCTGAGATTGAATGAGTATCAGATTGATAAATTTATACTCCCTCCGCCCCATTTCAAGTTTCACCATTTTGGTGATGCACATTAAGAAAAGCTATTTGTGTAAGAAAGGTTGTGAGAGGGAAGAACTTAGTGGGTATGAAAAGTGGAGCCTACAATTTAAATGTGTGAGAGGGGAAAGTTAGTGGGAATGACAAGTGGGGCCTACATTTTAATTATGTGAGAGGGGAAAGTTAGTGGGTATGACAAGTGGACCCCCATGTTTTTTCCATTTTAGAAAATTGTGAAGCAATCAACGAAACATCCATTTGGGTAATTGGTGAAACTTGAAAGGGGACAGAGGGAGTATGCATCAAGATTGTTGCTTCAAAATAAACTCATCATTTGAATGGAGAAAGAGGGGGGAGAAGCGGTTGACTAATTGAATGGTGAAAGAAGAGATAGGCATGTTCAAAAATCCATTGTTTGATGTAAACATCTTCTACTTGTTTCATCTTATTCATTAGAAAGAGATAATTTGAAAGGACCCAAAAGCGAAAGACAAAGTAGGTCCATTTTTTGTATGTAGGAATATATATTAAGTGTGTTAGGAACAAAAGCAAAGTGACAATCAAGAATGATATGAGAACATGACATGCACCCACTCACTCACACACACACCCCTACACTAGTCACAAATTGCCTCTAACTTCAATTATTTTGTTCCGATGTTAAAAAAATTGTGAAAAATAATATTTTTAGGGAGAGACTATTTCCACTATATGAATTACTAATCCACTACATTCATTAAGATTATCTAATAACTTAACATATTTGCCCAAACCCTTCTCTTAATCTAGTAGATTCATTCTAAAGTTACCTTTTTTTGTACATTTCCTTTTCCTTTTTTTTTCTCTCCCCAAATCACTTCCTAGCAGAAATAATTGTTGTGCCTTAATCTTTTCTTTTTTCAACTAAATCAACCTTGATCAAAAATTTAATTATTGTATAATTATTATATTAATTCAAAAATGATATTAATAATATTTTTACTGGGGCATCATTACATTTTTTTTAAAAAAAATCATAAATTTTACTAAACTCAAAAATATCTTATCAAAGATCAATCAAATTAATTAAAAACTTTTGATATATATTATAAGACAAAAGAGTTGGTGTCATGGCCGTGGCTCTGTGGAACTTGCAGAATAAGGGGATACGATTGTAGTGATAGTTCACCTTATAAGTAGTCCCTTCTTCAGGCTTTATTTTGCCTTCCTTTAAGAGGATGTCAAGGAGACCCTATTGAGTAACCCCTTCAAGATTATCATAGTGCCTTGTCGTTCCCATCTTAGTAAATTTGGATATATTAGGGTCACAGAGCCGCCTCTTCTTCTTGGGTGTGGTTGTTTCACAAAGGGCTTCGGCCTCCTTTCTATAGCATTCCTTTTGAGCTTGCAAGCGTGCTTGAAGTGTGCCGATCTTACTCTCGTAGAACTCCTCTTGAGTTTATAGACGGGTTTGGAATGCCTCAATCTCTTTCTTGTGACACTCTTCTTGGGCTTGTAGGAGACCGTGAAGGGTTGCGACTTCTTTCTCATAGTAATCCCCTTGGGTTTGTAAGCGGGTCATGAACCTCAATTTTCCGTTTGAAGTCAGTGTATAGGGCAGTGGCGCCTACTTCAACCATTTGTCTCACTTCTCTTTCTAGTCGAGTCTTGAGATTACGGACCTCTTGCATAGGCTTGGTGTCGGAAGATTTTGGAACGATCTAGTTGCGACTCGGACGGACCTAACGGTATAAAGATCGCGTTAAACACAGATTAAGGTCCTAGCAAGTCGGCTTTATGAGGTGTATAGGCTTAGGATTGAGTGTAGGTTGACCAAACGAGCACAACACAGAAACTGACACGGACAGAAGAGGATGCCTCGTACGAGACCAGGATGTCTCGTACGAGGCATCCAGCACAGAACACAGAATATTCAGTTTTTTAATCCTAATTTTGGTCGGACGGAACTTAATCCGTTTTGGGGGGTTTCTATCTAATATCCTGGAATAATGGATTCTGTCACCCTAGAATATGAGCCCCTTGTTTTTCACCTGTATTGCACTCTCCCAAACGGATAATTTGGGGAAAGGTCACATATTCTCATCGGAATCCACCATTCAATTTAGCCAAACCTAAGTGATTCCGTAATTGTTTTGCACTTTGTTTAAACAATTCATTTTATGCAATCAAACCTTATGAATTCTTGTAAGGGACAACCGAAAGGGACTTTGTCGAACGTAGGATCTTGACGGTGAGAGAGACTAGACTCGAATCCTCGTAGAAAAATTCTCATCTCACCATCGCAACCATTTGTTCAACAATTTTCCGAAGGGACATTCGTCAAGAATTCATGAAATGAGGATTATAGATTGTATGAAAAGCGTTATCTTGGGCAAAGATTAAAACAACCCTAAGAATCGAACCGACCGGTCACAAGGAGTGTCCTATTGACTAGTATGTATACATGAGGCTGATGCAGGGCTTACGGCTAAGGCTCCCCATGAACACAGTCTAGGAGCGTGTCACGGAGTGGGTACACCATCTTTGGAGAGACCGGCGAGTTCCACTCGTTAGAGTGGGTGTGCTGACCGATATCCGTCCTCCAATTAGGACCCGGGTTTATAGGGTATGTAGTGCAATTATTCTACATGCGTGCACGTATGTGAGAGTCAAGCTCTAGGTGTCAAAGGAAAAATAAAGATTTTTTTGAAAGCAAGTAAAAGATTGACCGGACCAAAGTGGTTGCCTACGTTTCTCTCAATCTTCAGAAAAAGAAAGAAAGACTCAGTTCAACGTAGTTCGAGTTTGCAAAAGGTTTTTTGAGAAGAGAATGGGCACATAAACACGTAGGAGCACATAGAAGAGAGGGATAGAAGTACTCACAGTGCTTGCATTACCCATTAATGGGTGCAAAATAAACTAGGGAATGAGTATAGTAGTCATCCCTAATTTATTCATTTTTTTTATACTTCGTTGCAAAAGATGTTAGTGCAAAACCAAAACATGTATATGACATAAATCATTTTTTGCACATATGGGGACGGAGTAAAACAAGCAAAGAAAAATATATTTTTTTTGTGGGGTGCGCAACCCAAAAATGCAAATTGTAAAACCCTACTGATAGCCGCCATTCAAAAGTTTTTTTTTTTTTTTTTAGTCCAGGAACTGGTCTGCAGTTTTCTGGAAATTTAAGGACTGTTCTGCAGTTTTGAAGTGCAGGGACTGTTCTGCAAATACTTGGTGGAGAAAAGATACCTCGTACGAGGGATTTGATGTCTCGTACGAGATATCTCTCCTAGAACCCAGATTCAAGACAGAAGAGATTAAAAAAAGAGCAGTCCGAAAATTGACAGAAGAATTCAGGAAAAAAATATTTTTAGCAGAAAATTACAGAGATTAAAACCACCTAATTCGTACGCAAGTCTAACCCACTTAAGTTTGTCCCCAGCAGAGTCGCCACTGTTTGCACCCGAGAAAGGTCCCCGCTCGCCTTATATTTGAGAGTCGCCACCATGTTGTTGCACGGACCGTGAGATTCTTGAGTTCGGGGGTTAAGTTATGGATTGGGAAGGTCAAGGAGCACTCAATCCACCCAATCTAGGATTGGTCTTGCTTATGTGTTTTTAATCAAATAAAGAATAAGTAATTAAAAATAAAGCCAATAATTAATTTCTTAATAATTGGAATGTCGGATCATGTGCTTCGAGACCATCTCCATGGATTGGAGAGGCTCTAAGCTGATCCTTTTGATGGGATTGCACTACTCTAAAACAAAGAAGTAGATGAGAAGTAGAGTAATCATAAATTTGAGTTCAAAATGGGGTGTCTACAATATTAATAACAAATTTTTAAATTATCATTAAAAATAACTTAAATTATTACTCAAAATTTGTTCGTAGTAACAATGAAAGAAAAAAATCAACTTTCCAAAGCATAAAGAATATTGAAATTTTATTTTGTTGAAAGAATGTGAAGTATTGATTTAAAAATAAATAGAAAAACGTAATTAGTCGAAAATCGGATGTTATGTTATGTGTTCCTTCTCACTAGTGGAGAACCTGTTGAGAAAATGGTCGGTTCACATCACAGGCTGCCTTCAATCCAATTTGATGGACCAACTTTTGGCATGTCTCGATCCTCGCAAAGTCAAAGTATTTAGACCCCACTTTCTCACTATAACCAGACACCTGTTTTTGTTTCACAGTAGTAATCTTCTTCGGTGAGTTGTTCCGGGGCATAACGGGATGCAAATCAGGGGAGATAAGATCTTGTTTGTTTGAGGCACGTAGGGTGGATTCGATTTCTAGTAGTGGGAGCATTCTACTTTCTTTTGGGGTTGAACTTTGCATGTGATATTAGTTGACATGTGCTCAAACCCTGGTTATTCAGGCACATCCCCGCGATCTAACTGGTAGTAGCAATGAGAGACCGAAACTACTATCCCAAGGATTAGCTAACGCAAGCGAGGAACCTGGACATCAAAAATAAAAAACATCTTCTTCAGTGAGTTACAGTCAGTCATAAACTTAAACGGAAAGGAAAGGATAATTAAACCACTCCTACTAATTTATATTATTAAGAGAAAATTTGAGGGAAAGTAGTTCCTTCATAAGTTATAAAAAGTCATGTTTTTATAAAGATTAAGGTTTAGGGTTTAAGGTTTAAAGTTTAGGGTTTAAAATTTAGGGTTTAAGGGTTAAAAACAAGACTTTTTATAAGTTATAGAGGAACTAGTTTCCCCCAAAACCTACTCATTAATTAACGGAATTCAAAAATATTACTCCACATTGTAGGCTTCACATTTGAGGTTCGTTTGTTTTTATTTTATTTTATCTAGTAATCAAGTTTTAAGTTTGAATTGTTCTGATATATAAAAGTTTAAATTTGAATGTAGGTTAATGTTCACTTAATTTTCAGATGTAAAAATATCACTTATTTGTTTTTGAAATAATTTTTTCACATCTATCTCTTCGGGCTCGTCTGGTGCACAGTTTTAAAAACAGAGATTTTTTAAAACGAAGCTTCTTTTTTTACGCTACTATTTTGAGCGGCCAAAATTAGCCAAGATTTTCAAAAAGCTTCGGTTAAAAACTCTCCATTGAGACGCTTAATTAGCAAAAAACTGGCTTTTCTCCACTTCTTTTTAAACGCGCCGCTTTACCAAACAAGGCTTTCATTAAACTCATAATTCTAAAGATACTCTACCAAAACACTATATAAACAACGATTCACATCATCTTTCTACTACATTCAATGTCATAATCTTAATTTTGGATGTGAATGGAGACGAACAATCAAACAACTTGCATAATTCAAAAGTCAGCCGTCCTACACAACCTCATATAAATTCTGTCAATTTCTGATATGAATTCAGATTTCAGGATTTAACACTTAAAAAATTAAATGCCACATGAGTTATTATATGATGTTGTTTAGCACGAATAATTTGTACTTGTCTAAAAGTACAAATGATTATTTTTTATATAAAAAATTGGCTTTAAATAAAAGTTCATATTTTGAGTGGTTATACATCTTTATCATCAAACAATAATTTCAGTCACATTTATATTCTATGTAAAATTGTTAGATAATAAGAATTTTTATATAATTAAGTCACTAAAAATATTTAAATTTAAATTTCAACTTCAATATTTCTATTTAAAGTTAATTTGGAGGGAATAATAATTAATGTATAATGTAAAGGCACTTTAACCATTTTCAAAATGTTATCACTGAACAATTTTTTTAAATGTTCTCACTGAACTTTCACTTTTTTCAGAATGTGCTCGGAATTAATTCACTAAAAAATTAATGAAATTTAATCACATCACCTCACATGACTGATTTCATTAATTATGATCTAAGGTTAATGATTTCATTAAAGTTAAATGTCTTGATTTGAAACAATAAGATAAAATTTTGGGCTAATTTTGAATGGCACCTAACCAAACCGAAACTGAACAAACCGAACCGTTTAGATCAAAGCTTAATGGTTCAAGAAAACATGAAACCTATAGAGGCATACCATCAGAAAAACTCCCTTGACCGATATATTTTGGCTTAAAACCAAACCAAACCGAGTCGAGCTAACCCTTAAGTAATAATCTCGCATAAGAACTCTAATTGTGGTGTATGGGGTCTGGAGGGCATGTGCGAAGAAAATATGTACTCCCTCTTTTTCATTTTAAGAGTCAATTTTTTTTTTTTTTTAAAATGGGTGTCTTAATTTCAAAATCAAAATCTTTTATACTACCTCCGTACCAGAGTAAGAGTCATACCTCTCAAATGCATGGAGATTAATAAATGATGGAAGTGATTTAAGTGTTGTGAGTCTAAAAGTAAAGTAAGAGAGAGAATGAGTGGGAGGGAATAGTAAGTTGATTGGTGTTGTGATTATAAAAGTAAAGTATGAGAGAGAATGAGTGAGATGAATATTAAAGATTCTTTGCCATTTTAAGAATGTAGCTCTTATTCTGGGACGTACCAAATTAGAAAGTATGACTCTTACTCAGGTTGGAGGGAGTACTTATTTATTCAATTGGTCTCACACACATACTTTCTCTTTCCTAACTACTTTCTATAGTCATAAATATAGTCATAACAATTTACTCTACTATTTATATTTTATAATGAAATTATTATTTTTTTTATTATTTTATCCACAATTTTTTTTTTACAAATGGAGGGAGTATTGAGGAAAATGTAAATGACGTTTGTGTCCTTTACTTTTGGACTTATGAAAGACAAGGTTAACTTCCATCAAGTTTTGTGACAATTCATTAAGCCTGGGACATTAACTGTAGTAACAAAAATTCTACTCCCTCTGTCCCTAAATGAGTGTCCAAATTCCATTTTAAGGGACACTGAAAATCTCAACTTTTTGAACAATTTGGTAACAACGATTCATATATAATCTTGTAATCTCCTTTCCAAACTTTTAGTTTTGCACGTATAAAGAAACCGGTGAAAAAAAATTCGAAAAAAAAAACGTTTAGGGAGAAAGTTATGTTTAAAAAAGACACTCATTTAGGGACAAAGATTTCTTGAAAATGGACACTCATTTAGGGACAGAGGGAGTACAAAGAAAGAAATATTATAATTAAGCCTCATAAGTGAAATAAAAATATATTTTGGCACTTTCGAACTAAACACCCTTTTCTCAATTTCTCACTACAACGTGGCATAATAATATTACTCCGTACAAGATATGAAAATTATGATACTATTACTAATCTATATAATATATAAAAGCAAAAACATTTCAAGCCTTCTCATTAAGCCACTTGGAATTATGACGTGGAAATCCACGTGGCATTATTCTATAGGCAAATGTATATATTACTTATTTCAGGAAATGATTTAGTTTTTTAAAACTGATTTTTTTTAAATCAAATATTTTCTGAGTTTAAATTACGAAAACATGATTACTTAATTTTAGTAGGCTAAAGATAATGGATATCTTAAATTAAAATATTAGAAATTATAATTATTCAGTTAGTTGAATTTTAAGATATGGGCTAAAGATAAGAAATGTGATGTAGCAGTATATCTCGGTGAAGAAAATCGAGCCACATATTTTGCAAAAATAAAAATAAAAATAAAAATGAAGGATTCTATAAATAAAGTATGTTTTATGGTTTAAATTACTAATTGATGCGGACACTAAGGCGTTGAAGTTTTTTGAGTAATTTCAGCGAGTGCGCCGAAACCGTCATAACTTTTGACTCCGGATGAACCGCGGAACGCACCGCATATCAAATCGAACGTCGGAGCGAGACGGACAAAAGTCGTTATCTTTAATTTGGACGTAGATGTTGTCAACTTTGCATGCATATTCATTTTTATATGAGAATTTGTATTTTTTGTTATTTAGTGAAAAAAAATTAAAGCTAATAATTAATGGTAAAAATCTACACATCTATATAATATATAAAAGCAAAAACATTTCAAGCCTTCTCATTAAGCCACTTGGAATTATGACGTGGAAATCCACGTGGCATTATTCTATAGGCAAATGTATATATTACTTATTTCAGGAAATGATTTAGTTTTTTAAAACTGATTTTTTTTAAATCAAATATTTTCTGAGCTTAAATTACGAAAACATGATTACTTAATTTTAGTAGGCTAAAGATAATGGATATCTTAAATTAAAATATTAGAAATTATAATTATTCAGTTAGTTGAATTTTAAGATATGGGCTAAAGATACGAAATGTGATGTAGCAGTATATCTCGGTGAAGAAAATCGAGCAACATATTTTGCAAAAATAAAAATAAAAATAAAATAAAAATGAAGGATTCTATAAATAAAGTATGTTTTATGGTTTAAATTACTAATTGATGCGGACACTAAGGCGTTGAAGTTTTTGAGTAATTTCAGCGAGTGCGCCGAAACCGTCATAACTTTTGACTCCGGATGAACCGCGGAACGCACCGCATGTCAAATCGAACGTCGGAGCGAGACGGACAAAAGTCATCAAAGCCCCTTGAGGCGGGGTCTAAAACAACAAAAAAAAACGTTATTTAAGGCCTTAAACGGGCTTCTTTATATCCTTGCAAATGAGATGGTGAACCTATATTCTGAGTTTGAAAATATCTTTCATCACTTAATATCCTGCAATTATATGGTATTATATAGATCTTAATTTGATTTCGTAACATTATCTCAGTTTGAAAATGCCTTTCATCAGTTTTTCTTAATTAATTAACTTTATTATTCCCGTCGAATTCCGACGGGTTACTCACTAGTAATATATAATAAGAGAGTCTTTTTAAAATCCTCATTAAGCCATGTGGAATTATGACATGGAAAGCCACATGTCCTTATTTCATTGGCTTGAGCAAAAGACTCTCATTTAAGGAGATAATTTTCATTATTAATTGTAATCTATATTTAATTTAAAATTATTTGAATTCAAATTCAATCTCAATTAGATTTTATTGTTTCAATGGCTGGAAGAATTAATCAATATTTCATAAATTGTCTACATCTTTTTTCAAAGTTTAAGCCAACAAGTCTAATTGAAGGAAATAATTTTAAATCTAATCGTTAATACTTTAAATACAACATTGAAAAATAAATATGGGCAGTAGTATCACCTATTAAATCGATCATATAGTAGTAAATTTTAATATGAGATGTAAACTTCATGTCATGTCAACTTATACAAAAAAACATTATTAAATAATAAAATTGAAAAATTATGGGTTGTAATCTATATAATATATAATAAGAGAGTTTTTTTTCAATCCTCATTAAGCATTGGAATTATGACATGGAAAGCCACATGTCATTTCATTGGCTTGAGCAAAAGACTCTCATTTAAGGAATAATTTTCATTATTAATTGTAAGCTATATTTATTTAAATCTACTATTTTGACCAAGGCTATTCAGAAGTTTAATCAGAACCCACTTCTTCTATTGTTCTATGCTCAACCGAGTCTTATCTCTTGCTCAACCGAGCATCATATTTTTCATGGCCGAGCACACTTCTTGACATGATCGAGGGAAAGAAGTCAGAAAGTTGATTTTCAAGCAGTAAGTGCTTGCCCGAGTCTTCTTACGTGCTCGGCCGACCAGTTGGGTCCAGGCTTTATAGACGGGCGCTTGATATTGGCTGTGATGGATTGAGTTTTGGGGTGCTTTGGATAGGCTTCGCTGTTGGGTCTCCCTTTGGTCCGGATTTATTATTGGGTCAAGGCCAAAGTTGCATTGGAATTTTGATTTTTTGGACGACTTTGCTTCACAACCTAATTTGTTGTTTTAGGCTCTTATTCTTTGGCTTAAGTATTTTAGACTTTTATTTCCTTATTAGCTTTATTTAGTTTGAACTTATGTAATATTTGGTTTTCGAGTTAGGCTCCTAATCCGACAATAAGTCGGGTGGTTGTCCCCTCATCGTTTGTACTTTATTTATTTTATGAAATTAAAATTCAGGTGCCACTTTGGTTCCTAAAAATATAATAAAAAATAATCTCTAATTTGAACTTGTGTCATGGTTGACCCTCTTCCATTCTTCCTTTCTCTCGGGACACTCAAAACGACATTGCGAGTATTGAAATTTCACTTAATCAAATATTTAACTCGTCGCGTTGCTGAAACGTAATTTGAGGTGGGTCTCTTAAGCATCGAATACAAGAGCGGTATTCACAATTGAAGTTGTGCTTGCAGGTGTGATGTAGCAGTATATCGGTGAAGAAAATCGAGCCACATATTTTGCAAAAATAAATAAAAATAAAGATAAAAGTAAAATGAAGGATTCTATAAATAAAGTATTTTGATGGTTTAAATTACTAATTGATGCGGACACTAAGGCGTTGAAGTTTTTGGAGTAATTTCAGCGAGTGCGCCGAAACCGTCATAACTTTTGACTCCGGATGAACCGCGGAACGCACCGAATATCAAATCGAACGTCGGAGCGAGACGGACAAAAGTCGTTATCTTTAATTTGGACGTAGATGTTGTCAACTTTGCATGCATATTCATTTTTATATGAGAATTTGTATTTTTGTTATTTAGTGAAAAAAAATTAAAGCTAATAATTAATGGTAAAAATCTACACATCTATATAATATATAAAAGCAAAAACATTTCAAGCCTTCTCATTAAGCCACTTGGAATTATGACGTGGAAATCCACGTGGCATTATTCTATAGGCAAATGTATTACTTATTTCAGGAAATGATTTAGTTTTTTAAAACTGGTTTTTTTTAAATCAAATATTTTCTGTGCTTAAATTACGAAAACATGATTACTTAATTTTAGTAGGCTAAAGATAATGGATATCTTAAATTAAAATATTAGAAATTATAATTATTCAGTTAGTTGAATTTTAAGATATGGGCTAAAGATAAGAAATGTGATGTAGCAGTATATCTCGGTGAAGAAAATCGAGCCACATATTTTGCAAAAATAAAAATAAAAATAAAAATAAAAATAAAAATGAAGGATTCTATAAATAAAGTATGTTTTATGGTTTAAATTACTAATTGATGCGGACACTAAGGCGTTGAAGTTTTTTGAGTAATTTCAGCGAGTGCGCCGAAACCGTCATAACTTTTGACTCCGGATGAACCGCGGAACGCACCGCATATCAAATCGAACGTCGGAGCGAGACGGACAAAAGTCATAGGGCAAAGCCCCTTGAGGCGGGGTCTAAAACAACAAAAAAAACGTTATTTAAGGCCTTAAACGGGCTTCTTTATATCCTTGCAAATGAGATGGTGAACCTATATTCTGAGTTTGAAAATATCTTTCATCACTTAATATCCTTGCAAATTATATGGTATTATATAGATCACTTAATTTGATTTCGTAACATTATCTCAGTTTGAAAATGCCTTTCATCAGTTTTTCTTAATTAATTAACTTTATTATTCCCGTCGAATTCCGACGGGTTACTCACTAGTAATATATAATAAGAGAGTCTTTTTATCAATCCTCATTAAGCCATGTGGAATTATGACATGGAAAGCCACATGTCCTTATTTCATTGGCTTGAGCAAAAGACTCTCATTTAAGGAGATAATTTTCATTATTAATTGTAATCTATATTTATTTAAAATTATTTGAATTCAAAATTCAATCTCAATTAGATTTTATTGTTTCAATGGCTGGAAGAATCTAATCAATATTTCATAAAATTGTCTACATCTTTTTTCAAAGTTTAAGCCAACAAGTCTAATTGAAGGAAATAATTTTAAATCTAATCGTTATCATACTTTAAATACAACATTGAAAAATAAATATGGGCAGTAGTATCACCTATTAAATCGATCATATAGTAGTAAATCGGTTTAATATGAGATGTAAACTTCATGTCATGTCAACTTATACAAAAAAACATTATTAAATAATAAAAAATTGAAAAAAAAATTATGGGTTGTAATCTATATAATATATAATAAGAGAGTTTTTTTTCTCAATCCTCATTAAGCATGTGGAATTATGACATGGAAAGCCACATGTCTTTATTTCATTGGCTTGAGCAAAAGACTCTCATTTAAGGAGATAATTTTCATTATTAATTGTAAGCTATATTTATTTAAAACTACTACTATTTTGACCAAGGCTATTCAGATGGAGTTTAATCAGAACCCACTTCTTCTATTGTTCTATGCTCAACCGAGTCTTATCTCTTGCTCAACCGAGCATCATATTTTTCATGGCCGAGCACACTTCTTGACATGATCGAGGGAAAGAAGTCAGAAAGGGGTTGATTTTCAAGCAGTAAGTGCTTGCCCGAGTCTTCTTACGTGCTCGGCCGACCAGTTGGGTCCAGGCTTTATAGACGGGCGCTTGATATTGGCTGTGATGGATTGAGTTTTGGGGTGCTTTGGATAGGCTTCGCTGTTGGGTCTCCCTTTGGTCCGGATTTATTATTGGGTCAAGGCCAAAGTTGCATTGGAATTGGGTTGATTTTTTGGATGACTTTGCTTCACAACCTAATTTTGGTTGTTTTAGGCTCTTATTCTTTGGCTTAAGTATTTTAGACTTTTATTTCCTTATTAGCTTTATTTAGTTTGAACTTATGTAATATTTTGGTTTTCGAGGTTAGGCTCCTAATCCGACAATAAGTCGGGTGGTTGTCCCCCTCATCGTTTGTACTTTATTTATTTTATGAAATTAAAATTCAGGTGCCACTTTGGTTCCTAAAAATATAATAAAAAATAATCTCTAATTTGAACTTGTGTCATGGTTGACCCTCTTCCATTCTTCCTTTCTCTCGGGACACTCAACAACGACATTGCGAGTATTGAAATTTCACTTATATCAAATATTTAACCACCTCGGTCGCGTTGCTGAAACGTAATTTGAGGTGGGTCTCCCTTAAGCATCGAATACAAGAGCGGTACCGCCCGAGACTGCTCACAATTGAAGTTGTGCTTGCAGGTTTGAGATTTTGGAGAAATGGAAAGGGAGAGAAGTGGGAGGGGCGGTAGGGGAAGAGATAATTATGTTTTGGGGTAATATGAGTACTGGAAGGGATGAAGAAGGGGGAATTAAAGATTAAAGTTGAGTTCAAAATATAATGATACTCCAATTTAACCTTAAAAATCTTGCATGTGTGTTACCCCATGACAACTTAAGTTCAAAATATAATGATATTCCTATTTAACCTTTAAAATCTTGCATGTGTGTTACCCCATGACAACTTAAAGCAAAAAAATAGATATCGTATGCTATAGTGATTACAAGTGCATCTAAAATTATTTTACACTACTCAATGCTATAAAAATGAGTTGTGTGATTAAACCACGCATCCTCATTAGTTTAGTGATCTTGGATGCAATTTTTCCTACTTTTTGTGATTCTCAAACAAACTTAAACCTTGCTCGAATAACATATCCAATAGTTCAGTGATCTTGAATGCAATTTTTCCTACTTTTTGTGATTCTCAAACAAGCCTAAACCTTGCTCGAATACCATATCCACTTGCTTCCTCAAAATACTAATATGTTGTTGTATTTTTTTTGTTTTCTATAATTTAATTGATTAAATTTTACTATGAGAAAATATTTGTGTTATCAATACGTGTAAGTCAGTCTTTTACATATAATCCAAACAAACCAACTGATGCACACGCTTCAAATTGTGTTAATCAAGTTATTTTATATCATGATCTACCTTTTCGATATTACAATTTATTGATTAATTTAATGCGTATTTGAATACACAATCTCAATTATATTTTGTAATTAATTGATTTATTATGCCCCGTCGAGTATCGACGGGTTACAAACTAGTAATATATAAAAGCAAAAACATTTCAAGCCTTCTCATTAAGCCACGTGGAATTATGACGTGGAAATCCACGTGGAATTATTCTATAGGCAAATCTATATAATACTTATTTCAGGAAATGATTTAGTTTTTTAAAACTGGTTTTTTTTTTAAAATCAAATATTTTCTGAGCTTAAATTACGAAAACATGATTACTTAATTTTAGTAGGCTAAAGATAATGGATATCTTAAATCAAAATATTAGAAATTATAATCATTCAGTTAGTTGAATTTTAAGATATGGGCTAAAGATAAGAAATGTGATGTAGTAGTATATCTCGGTGAAGAAAATCGAGCCACATATTTTGCAAAAATAAAAATAAAAATAAAAATAAAAATAAAAATAAAAATAAAAATGAAGGATTCTATAAATAAAGTATGTTTGATGGTTTAAATTACTAATTGATGCGGACACTAAGGCGTTGAATTTTTTGGAGTAATTTCAGCGAGTGCGCCGAAACCGTCATAACTTTTGACTCCGGATGAACCGCGGAACGCACCGCATATCAAATCGAACGTCGGAGCGAGACGGACAAAAGTCGTTATATTTAATTTGGACGTAGATGTTGTCAACTTTGCATGCATATTCATTTTTATATGAGAATTTGTATTTTTTGTTATTTAGTGAAAAAAAATTAAAGCTAATAATTAATGGTAAAAATCTACACATCTATATAATATATAAAAGCAAAAACATTTCAAGCCTTCTCATTAAGCCACTTGGAATTATGACGTGGAAATCCACGTGGCATTATTCTATAGGCAAATGTATATATTACTTATTTCAGGAAATGATTTAGTTTTTTAAAACTGATTTTTTTTAAATCAAATATTTTCTGAGCTTAAATTACGAAAATATGATTACTTAATTTTAGTAGGCTAAAGATAATGGATATCTTAAATTAAAATATTAGAAATTATAATTATTCAGTTAGTTGAATTTTAAGATATGGGCTAAAGATAAGAAATGTGATGTAGCAGTATATCTCGGTGAAGAAAATCGAGCCACATATTTTGCAAAAATAAAAATAAAAATAAAAATAAAAATGAAGGATTCTATAAATAAAGTATGTTTTATGGTTTAAATTACTAATTGATGCGGACACTAAGGCGTTGAAGATTTTTGAGTAATTTCAGCGAGTGCGCCGAAACCGTCATAACTTTTGACTCCGGATGAACCGCGGAACGCACCGCATATCAAATCGAACGTCGGAGCGAAACCGTCATAACTTTTGAAAATGCCTTTCATCAGTTTTTCTTAATTAATTAACTTTATTATTCCCGTCGAATTCCGACGGGTTACTCACTAGTTGAACAGAAAATTAAAATTTTATTACACGTGAGTACCACTTTACTCCTACCTAATCACACACGTACCACACGCGCTACTTTCCATGTGGCCACCCTCTCTCTCACAATAACGCCAACGTTACAACTGACAGCACACATCTTAAGACAATTTCTAACAAAGATAACGTTGTTCCGTTAAATTCAAAAACTTTGCTTGGCCCCACACATCCTAGCTGGACATACTTTCCGTGGACCCCAGCCAACTGTATCCAATTTGGAGTTAGTACAAAACGGGACAAAGTGTGTCAGACCAGTCAGGGCACGTGTCAGTCACACGCTTGAAAAGCTTGCCATCTCGACTGAATTTCATTCATCAATTTCCAATATCGCCTCTATAATTACTCACTTTCCTTGTGCTCACTAGTATAGTAGGGAGTAGTCAATTTCGTTGACTTACACTGACTTCCCCATATTTTTTTAAAAAGACTAATTTGCCACTACCCAAAATAAAATAATTTGGTAACTAGAATTAAAAGTTAGATCCTATTATTACTATTTTTTTTAAAAATATATATTTTATTGTTATATTTTGAACACAGTTAAATGATTTCAATTTACAAAAAAAAAGAGAAAAAAAATTGCGTTTATGACATGCGTTTCTCCCAAAATGTTGAAACATACAAGACCATAGCTAGTCATAAATTTTGAATCTCATTCACTAAGAATAATTCGAGTCGAATGGAGTGAATATCATTTGCCTTCTATTTCAGAAAGTCCTTCAAAACATGTATAGGGAGTAAAGAATGAAATCTTTGTTTTTATGCAACTAACGATGTTTATCATAGTTTAATAAATGGATTCTCTTATGGCGTGGGAATGAAAAATGAAATAATCTTTGTTTTATTTTATGCAACTAACAATGTTTATCATTATATTATAAGTTTATTGTTTCATAGCATTGTTTAGTAAATAGAATGTCACATTTTAAAAACAATGCTTTCACCAATTCATCGTACAGTCGAAGAAGATGACTTCACTCATATCCCAAATACATTAATTACTTGTATTTATCTAACTAATCTCCATTATTCCTTTTCAGAGAGATAAAGAAATCTTTTTAAAATGTTAGTATCATTTGTTTTCTTAATTTTTTTTGAGGAACGGTATCTAAAACATTTTTATGAATTAACTTGTTAACTATTTTAATATTTTTTTAAAAAAAATTTTAGAGTGTAAACTTATTTAAAATCAGATAGAGCAAGAGAATTTTCGGGTAATTAGTCTATCAAATTGTGTAAACTTAAAATCAAATACTAGTGTTTTGAAACAATTATATTTTTAACTGTTTTTTTGGCCTATATTTCATTGATTATTCATTAATTTTCTAATAAACGTACAAAGTTAAACTAAAAACCTCAAGTCGGATCGGAAGTAGTAGCAGTTTTGATAATGAGTAATCATTATTTGTATTGCGAAGAAATTGTATTAAAATTTATGTTCCTATATAAAGTGTTGTAATATTTTGAAGCTAATTAAAAATAATATTTATTGATTTATAAGAAACAAGCATAATAATATGAAACAGATTTTTGAAGGACTAATATGGAAGAGAATGCTTTTAAAAAAATAAAAAAAATATGGAAGAGAAATTAATAAATCCCCTTGTGCGATTTAAGGGCATTTACGTAACTTCACATACACCAGTCTTTCTCATTTCTCTTCCCTTTATAAGACCCACACTGACATGTCTTATTACACTCCCACCTCCCTATTCAAACAATGGCGTCCAAACCTGACCAACCGGCGGCCGCCGAGAAAATCAACGGCCACCCGCCACCACCGCCTGAATGCCCAATTGAAGAAGTAGCCCTCGTCGTACCCGAAACCGACGACCCATCCATACCCGTAATGACATTCCGGGCATGGTTCTTGGGCATAACCGCATGCGTAATCCTCATTTTCCTCAACACTTTCTTCATCTACCGAACCCAACCCTTGACAATTTCAGCCATCCTCATGCAAATTGCAGTCTTGCCCATCGGAAAATTCATGGCGGCGACGTTACCCACGAAGCCGTTCTCACTCATGGGTCGGAGCTTTACCTTGAACCCGGGTCCGTTTAACATGAAGGAGCATGTGATTATAACAGTGTTTGCTAATTGTGGGGTGTCGTTTGGTGGAGGAGACGCTTACTCCATTGGAGCCATTACTGTTATGAAGGCTTATTATAAACAGAGTTTGAATTTCCTTTGTGGTTTGCTTATTGTTTTGACTACTCAGGTAAAATTCCACTTCATTCCAAAATGATAATCCCCTGTGTTCCGATCCCGATTTAAGGTTCTTACTCTCCTTTTTAGTATGTACCAATTCAAGGTTCTTATTTTTTGCTTAATTTCCGTGCAAAATCAAAGTAAGAACCTTGTGTACATGTCATCATAAATTGGCCTAAAAAGTCGATTTCCTTTATGTTTTTCCAGTAATTTAAAGTGGACACTTGTTTATGTAAGAACTACAGTATAATTTAATTATCGAAAGGGGACTCCTAAAATGGAACTTCCAAAAAGATTTTGACTAGCGTTCAATTCATGGAGAATATAATATTTTTAATGGATGTTTTATGATTTTTATCTCAAGAACTTTTTGGTATTTATATTCTTGGTGACAGATGCTTCAACATGCATGCAACAATTTAGTATTAATGCCATTTCTCTATTTTTAGTATGATATTCTTTCTTTTTTGCTTCTTTGATTTGAGGACTTTGGTGAATTGTTCTGGAAAAAAAAATTGATTCTTTTTAATTCAGCTTTGAATATGTGCTCTGTTTTGATTGATTCTTTAGATTATTGGGTATGGATGGGCTGGAATGTTAAGGAGATATTTGGTTGATCCAGTTGAGATGTGGTGGCCTTCAAACCTTGCACAAGTTTCTCTCTTTAGGTATGTTGTTCTTGTCGATTTGGAACCTTTATCTTATCTACATTGAATAAATTCTGATCAAAATCGAACAAATCATATGCTGAAAATGATTGATGTAGTCCAATTCATGTAATTGGGACGTCGTCTGCTTTGGGTTGACTTGTACCGTGTCTTCTTGACTTGTAACTTACCTCCATTCGCATGTAAAGGGGTTAATGTTCCGAGCTTTTGTTAAGAACCAAAGTGATTGTCAATGCCATTGTTAGTTCATCTTGATTATAGAAGAAGATGACCTTTTCTTTAAGATCCATGATTTTATCAAAAGTTTAATGAGTAGTTTTATTATATCATCGCCATATCTCGGAAAGAAATGCATGTCAAGTATCACTGTTGTTAATGGAGTCTTTTGTTTCTTTTTCCATAAAGCCGATGTTGTTTTAGTAATATTTAATTTTGTTACTTTACTTCAAATTCAACACAAATCTACCTTTTTTTTTTTGTTGCTCATCATCCATAACAAAAATATAAAGTTAATCTAAACCTTTTAGCCTACTAGCAACTCTATGACACGAGTCGCGTGAATTGTTTTATGTATGGATACATTATTTTATTTAATTGCGGACCTAGCGGTGTTGTTAATAAGATAAAGAATGATAAAGAAATGTATAACCAATTTCCTAATGTAATGAGCATTTCCATGTTCATTTTATTCCATAACTGATAGACTAGACTTCATGAGATTCTAATGTGCTACAAATTTCCCAGTGTGATATTTTGTTGCTTCAAAAAGTTAAAGATTCGCCATTTGCTTTCTTCTTTGAACAAATTTTGATCACCTCCGTTATTTTGTCATCACAGAGCACTTCACGAGAAGGAGGAGAAATCCGGAGGCATGACAAGGATGAAGTTCTTCCTTATTTTCTTTGGCGCAAGCTTTGTTTACTACGCATTTCCAGGATATTTATTTCCTATCTTAACATTCTTCTCATGGGTCTGCTGGGCATGGCCTCATAGTATCACGGCTCAGCAAATTGGTTCGGGCTACCATGGGCTTGGGGTAGGCGCTTTCACTATTGATTGGGCCGGTATTTCAGCTTATCATGGAAGCCCATTAGTCACTCCTTGGTCTTCCATTGTTAACGTCGGAGTTGGCTTTATCATGTTTATTTACATTATTGTCCCCTTATGTTACTGGAAGTTCAACACTTTTGATGCCCGGAAGTTCCCCATATTTTCTAACCAACTTTTTACTTCGACTGGGCACAAGTACGATACCACTAAGATCTTGACGCCACAATTTGATCTCAACATTCATGCTTATGAGAATTATAGTAAGCTCTATCTTAGTCCACTTTTCGCGCTCTCAATTGGCTCGGGATTTGCAAGATTCACTGCAACCCTCACGCACGTCGCACTCTTTAATGGAAGGTATGTTGCTTGCAAGATTTTGTGGTCTTTGATTTTTAACGTTAGTAACGGACTTGGTGAAACGATGATTGTTAACGATTTTTGTTTTGTTTAGGGATATCTGGAGGCAGAGTAGATCTGCAGCAAAGAATGTGAAATTGGACATTCACGCAAAGTTGATGAAAAACTATACAAATGTGCCTCAATGGTGGTTCCTCGCCTTATTACTTGGAAGCATCGTGGTTTCTCTTTTAATGTCTTTTATTTGGAAAGACGACGTGCAGCTGCCATGGTGGGGTTTTCTTTTTGCCTTTGCTTTGGCTTGGGTAGTCACCCTCCCTATTGGCGTCATTCAAGCAACTACAAACCAGGTAACGACACTATATAGTAAAATATATGTACATATGTATTTATACACACATTATATATACATACATTACCTTGTGTTAGACTTAGGACGTCAAGCAAGCAGAAGTCTCGTGTTTGAAGGATAAATGTCTTTTAAGTCTCGCCCTTGAGAGAGGAAACTAGAGCTAACACGTTGATTTTCTTTTTCTTAATTTTGCAGCAACCTGGATATGACATAATTGCACAGTTCATTATAGGCTACATCTTACCTGGAAAGCCCATTGCGAATTTGTTATTCAAGATTTATGGTCGAATCAGTACCATTCACGCTCTCTCTTTCTTGGCCGACCTCAAACTCGGTCACTATATGAAAATTCCGCCCCGGTGCATGTTCACAGCTCAGGTTTGTGTTTTCTAAGTCCCATACAACTTCTGCTAAACAAAACTGCAATTCTGGGACTAACGATTTTTATTTATTATTTTTTGTTTTTTCCTCTATAATTATCAGCTTGTGGGCACTCTGGTTTCTGGTGTAGTCAACCTCGCAGTATCGTGGTGGATGTTGGAGAACATTGACAACCTATGTGACATTGATTCCCTCCATCCCGAGAGCCCATGGACGTGCCCTAAATTCAGAGTCACATTTGACGCGTCAGTTATATGGGGACTAATCGGTCCACAACGTCTATTTGGACCTGGAGGGTTGTACCGCAACTTAGTTTGGCTATTCCTCATAGGAGCATTTTTGCCAGTACCCGTTTGGGTATTGAGCAAAATGTTCCCGGAAAAGAAATGGATTCCGTTGATAAACATTCCGGTCATATCGTATGGGTTTGCCGGAATGCCTCCGGCGACGCCCACGAATATAGCGAGCTGGCTGATTACGGGGATGTTCTTTAACTACTTTGTGTTCAAGTACAGGAAGGGGTGGTGGCAGAGGTATAATTATGTTCTTTCTGCAGCGCTTGATGCTGGGACTGCTTTTATGGGGGTGTTTTTGTTCTTTGCGTTGCAAAATGCGGGGCATAATTTGAAGTGGTGGGGATCGATGCCGGACCATTGTCCTCTGGCGACATGCCCGACGGCTCCTGGAATAAAAGTGGACGGATGCCCGCTTTTTTAGTTTATTTTGGATGGTAGGTACTGGTAGTAATATAGTTGATGCAGCAGAAAAGAAAGAAGGTGGTGCCATTGTTGTAACTGTAACGTTATTTGAAATGGTAAATTTATGCTCCCTCTCCTTTAGTTTGAAAGTGACTTTGAATTTGGCATTTCCTTTGATATAATTGTGGTCCAGGGCCAACTTGGACTCAACACTTAAACCCAGGTGGAAAAAGTGCAGAAAAATAAGATTGGTTGGGTGGTCCGGTCCGAGCACTATCTAACTTTGAACCTAACAAATTTTGTATGATTAGCTGGTCCCGCATTTTAAAACAAAATCATTCTGTATAAAGTCTTACAGTCAATTATGACCCTTTTTTACTAGACATAATTTAGACAACATATAGTTTTAAAAATGATGTGTTATAGTTTTGTTGGTGCTTTTAATTAGAGTGTGTTAGGTCCACAATCGACGCACCTAATAAAATATTGTCACCTCATTTTGTATCCATCTTTTTGTTCAACATACTTGCAGCAAATTATATAAAAATTTCAAACTCACATTGCATTTATTGAAAATCTTACAGTTTCGTAAAGGTTTTTCTGGGTGTATCAACAGCAGAGGCAGAGCAGACCTATATGAATAAGCCACTCAAATCAGTACAAAAATGAAGTTGATGATGAGAGCCAAGAGTGTGTGTCAAACATTAGTAATCTGAACCTGCTAGATTTCAGCATACAGCCATAGACCATCTTTTATTCCCAAAACTGAAAAGCTCATCTGAAAACATCATCCACAGGTGTACACCAACAAAGGAAACAAAATTGCCGCGTTTCCATTACCAGTGATTGTTTTTCTCAACTTCATCCCACCCATTTTTCTTAACAATTTACCTATTACTCAATATATATATCCTTTTGTTACCTCTGTATGGACTTGTAGAGAACCACAGTCACGTACTTTGACAAAAACCGGTGAGTGGAGCCCAGTGCAACCACTGAAGGGCTGCTCCGACCTTTCTGCATGTAGAGGTGATTCAGCACCACATGCGCCGGTCTCGAAGAGGGAGAGGGAATCTCCATGTGTGCTGACGGAGCGTTGAGTAGGGTCATATTTAGATGTGGTGGGACCAAAGGCGGTTCCTTTGCATAGTCCTCCGCACCTAGTTGTGAGTTGTTGTAGCTTGAATCAGGGGACTGAGGAGGCTCAAAACCAGATATGCTTTCAATGTCTTCTGGTACATATTCCTGCATCAAAACATATGGATGACTGCAGGCAGTTGAAAAACAAGAATATTGCATTTTGTTTTTCATTGGTCCATTTTCTAAAAAGTTGCATGTATTTTGCAAATTGCAATACGATGCTCTAGGTAGTAGGTACAGAAGCAAAGCCTCATGCTTGTATATTGACTTCTCTTTTCTATGAGTAATAGTACCTGATGCCAAATTCAAGTTAAGAGTTATATGGGAGTTGTATGACCATCTTCTCAGGACATTCCAGAAATTAAAATGCACCTAAGCAAAAAACACTGTATCTAATAAGAGGAATTGGGTCAATACTCCTCTCATGCCAGATTAAATTATAAAACTAATTTCAAAACTAGATGCAAAAATAACAGTTGACTGCTATTTAGTGATTCAGTTAAACACACACACACACACACAAGCCGGGAGGGAGGAACTAGTGATTCAAGATCCGACCCAAATATAGGTTAATGCAGTTTCAGGTCTCAGTTATTTGCAAAAGGATTATTACGTTAAGGGCTACCCTCATCATAAAGCTCAGGAGGGGTCCTTCTCTCTCTGTGAGGGCGTGGGTATCGGATAGGGGGTATCGGTGTCGGGTGTGTGCATCTCTCTCTCTCTGTGCGTGTGTGTGTGAGAGAGAGAGAGAGAGAGAGTGACCAAGTTACACCTGAGACCTAGAGAAATGATAGATGAGAAAATGCAAGGAGGTTCCAACTCAACACATTTTAATATATCCAATTCTTGGTTTGCAATATTTGGGTCATTAGCTTGAGAGTTCATGTGTAAGATCAAATTAACTCAATGAATCTGAGGTCCAGATAAGAACAAAATGGTAACATATCCAAGGACAGTTGACTAAGTCAAACGCGTGCGCAACTACATGAATTCTCATTCACCTATATGCATGAAGAAAATGAAAAAAAAAAAAAAAAACGCAGAGAAAAATGATACCAGGAAAATGAAAGCATCATTACAGCATGACTGAGGTCTGCGTAAAAACAACTAGGATAAGACTGAGTGGCTAGGCATTCCAGATAAGGATAATAGGGTTGTTCGTTTAACTAGAGCTATTATCACCTCAACTTAAATGACTAAACAGAGTGCAGAAAGCAAACGTTGTTACATGCTTTTGGCCCATCGTAAAAAAAAAATGTAGAAAGTAGAGACAATATAACTAGATTTTCTTAGCGGTTCTTTTTCATGAGGAAAAGTAACATTCTTGTAATTCTTTTTTTTTTTTTTTTTTAAAAAAAAAACACCTTATTTTGAGGCCATAAACATCATTCATGAATATACCGTAATCATAATTGTGTAGGCCCCTCAAACACTCGAAAAAACAAAACTCTGCTCCACCCAATTCAAATTTTGTTTCTATAGGCAAAATCGGTCCTTGTTCGGAGTCCAGATAGATATTGTCAAGTGAACAACTATGAATCATATCCTTCTTGGTTATCTCCGCGAATGTTAGCTTTCTTTATTCCCTGCATCTGTAACTTCCATTGATAAAAATATCAATCCCCCAACCTAAGAAATCAGAGATCTAGGTTATACATGTGCAAACCATTTCATGTCCAATTTGAGATACCTTTGTAGACATGTTTGGTTCCAAACTAGGCTTAAGGGGTTGACAGTCGATGGCTACAAACGAAAACATTGTAAATCCCTATGAGGCATTAACTAAGGAGGAAACCAAAACACAAAAACACAGGATACCCACTGAAATACTTCCAAGACTAACCACATTACCTAGAGGTGTGAATGGTTCGGTTTGGCTCGGTCTCAACCATTTTAGAGACTGGACCACTATTCATCGGTTTGGGAAAATTTCAGACCGAACCAAACCATTAAAAATTTCAAACTGAACCAAACCAATCCGTTCAGACCGCGGTTCAGTAATGTGGTTCAGACCGCGGTTTACGGTTTAGTCGCTGGTTCAGACCGTGGTCTAGAATATGGTTTAGATCGTGGTTCAAACCACTATTAAGACGGTGGTTCATATCACGATTCAAATCATAATTTAGGCTCTGTTTTAAAAAAAAAAAAAAAAAAACTGAGGAAGAAGTATATTTAACGAATAAAAAAGCTGAAGGAAGTGAACACACTACAATACTTTGTTCACTATGTTCTTGTAAGTGTGAATACATTCACACATTTATTTTTATTTCCATGTTTAATTTAGGATTTATGTCTTTCTTTATTTTAGGTAGAATTGTAAAATCTTTTAATTTATATTGTTTTTATTTACTAACATACTAATGATTTAGTTAGTTTTGGTGGATATCTTTTTATATTTTTATAGATATCTCTCACTCAAGGATAGGAGCTTTATTTTAGGAACAGATGGAGTGGATATTTGAAGTTTAATCTCCAAGAAAGAATCAAGATCTCCACATGTTTTTAGGAATCAAGCCGTATAAGAGGAGAAGCTATTCTCTTCTTTATTTACGTATGCTGAGAATTTTAGTCTGGGTTTTTCAAGTCTTCTTGAGTGTTTTTGTGAGAGAAATATATTGTAACACAAGTTCTTCCATAGAACTTGTTTTGAATGTTTAGTGTTTTCATCTTTGGTAGCTTCTCTTAATTCTTTCTTTGTAATCATTCATAACGTTTTAATAAAGAGAAGTTTTTTGTTGTCCACAGCATATTGCTGAAGATGTGTTAAATAATTCGTGTTTGATTTAAATTCCGCTGCAATTTTGTTTGGTGTAGTTCCTGGTGTAACCACATCAGTATCTACACTACGTCTCTGTTCATTATTTTTTCTAACTATCCTAGCTATCAAAACTTTCAGTTCTCAACGAATATAAAACACAATGAAATGGATTTTGAATAAGATGTGAAATGAGAGTTAGGAATGGTTTAATGTAATTTTTTATTTTTTTTAATAATTCAAAGATGGATGTTACTTAACATACAAATATATGACTAATATATGCGGCCTGACGGTTCGGTCTGGAGGGGTCAGACCACAAACCGAACCACACGGTTTACAAATTTTTGAGAATGAACCAAACCAGACCGTATGGTTTGGTTCAGTTCAGTCCCAACCCGCGATCTAGAGAGAACCGCTTAAACCCCTATTACCATTACTTGCATTACTTCATATAAAGTCCAAACATTTGTACCAAAAAAATATAAAGTCCAAACATGTGAACAACGATGTTAGATATGTGCTTCAAATAGCAAGAATGACATCATAATCAATGTTTACTTATTCATATTAAGATACTATGTAGTTTTTAACCAATCAACATTCGATGTACACGAAAAGAACTGAGAAGCAGCCACTTCTCAAGTTGATGCATAAAGCAATCCTTGTCAAACTGAGACTGTGCTCTTAACGGTTTAAAATGAGTAGAGATTGTTCCTGCTCGAATCTCATAATATAAATATTTAAAATCAACTAAGCAATTTGATTGTGACTTCCTAATTAAATCCTCAATTCCCAGATAACATTTCTTTTCACTGAAAGCGCTAAAAGATGGCCGGAAAGGCATTAACTGACTACGAAACACTACCCAATTTCATCCTACTAGCTGAGTTACTTGGTTCACTTCAATGAAGCATTGCCTAAGTTGAGGAAGGATGTGCTTCACTAACCATAAGCCATTTCAAACCTTCCACAATAATCAAACAATGTAATAATCCCTCTGTCCCAAAAAGATAGTCTCTCTTCCTTTCTGGTCTGCCCCAAGAGGAATAGTCACCTTTCTAAACGTAACTATAATTTTAGTGCAATTTCAAGAAGGTACAGGTAAGTAATGCAACATTCTTAGAAAAAATTGAATTGTCAAAAGGGACTACTTTTTTGTGAAGAGGGAGTACTTCTAAAAGGTTTTCATAGAAATTACCTGCAAATCTAAAACATTGTAAGCATTGCCTGCTTCATCTTGTGCCCATGGCATGTCAGGCGAATACCTCCATTGTCCATCGACAATAAATCTGTACTGGTATACACCTGAAGGAAGAACTTTCATAATGGTGAAATCTTTACCCGATCTCTGCAAGGGTTTCCTGGCCAATAGCATCACATAGTTCCAATTTTACACTGCAGTTCCATGTTAACAACTTACAATCACAAAACTGTGGAAAGAACTCGGGGCTTCACCTTGATTTCCAATCATCCCATGATCCCTCCACTGCAACTTCCTTGCCATCGTAGCTCCAGGTAATCATAGTAGGAATTCCTTGCTCATCGAACATGTCTTCATACCCTGAAGAATTGTGCATCCATGAATTGCTCGGGTGCATCTCATCCGGTCTTTGTAAGGGAGCTACTGGTACCTGTAAAAAAAATAAAAAAATAATGACTCAAAATATACAGTGAATAATTAATTTAACCTTTCTCATTCAATCTATCACCGTGGAGACTCACACAAGTCTCAAAATTGACACGTGCCTTACATGACAACCTTCAGAATTGAAGATACACTATTCTCCTATATGCATAACACACGAAGCATACGTCAATAAAATACTTCTCAAAGACCCACGGATACTTTCAGATCTATTTTATGCATATCTTGATTTGATAAATAGCAACATCTTTGAGTGAATTTTGAAAATTAAGTGACCATCATATCCTTTTCTATTGTTGATTTCCATGTTTGTTTTGGTTTCCCCTACAACTAGCATAATAGTTGATATTGATACTGTCAAACTTCTGAATGAGTGCGCTAAGCAGTCTATACTGTACGTGTCCAAACCATATTAAGTAGTTTTCTTCCATTTTATCAGCAATGCTGCAACTTTTAACGTATATCGAATATGTTCAATACAAATTCTATATATTTTCCTGATTTTACCACATATCAACCATTCTCATTTCAACTGCAGTCATTTCATTATTACATTATCACCCAAAATCTCGTTCCCTCAAGTACCAGAAAGTAGCGCGGGTAGTGGCGTAACACTCCCTTTTCAACTTAGCGGGTATAAACCTATAACATGACACCCCAAACAAATTCATAAACCGTTTCCCAACTTTGCTTGTAAGAAAACTAGAAGTCAACTAATCACTATCGACAGTAAGCAGAGATAGTCAACCAAGGGGATGTACGAAGTGGACACATGATTATTAGCAAAAAGAGCACATAATTAACAAAATCTACAGGATTATATACACTTCTAACCAATCAAGGCCTGCAGTTGTGGAACTGTAGAGGATCTTTCATAGCAGAACTACCATTTACTAAAATAACGAAAAACAATGGGGGTTAAACAATGTATTTCACTACTTTTTGAGGTGATTAAATATCCAACAAACATCACCGTATCAATATATATATCACGGCAGATGAAGTCAATAAGACTCACTTAGCAGAGTACAAATATGTACATCCCTACTATTTGACCGCGACCAACAAAATGTAATGAATCAACATACATATCATATCAGATCCTTTCATACAGATAATGACATATCATGACATATCATACTATAGCACAAATGTAAAGGGCACAAGTGATATGATTCAGATACAAAAACTGCGGGGAGCAGAACAGGTACAAGTAATTTGATATGATTCGTTGCAGAAAAAATTTGAAGATAGTAGATTCAATTACAAGTCCATACCGAACAAAGGATACCCTTACAAACAAAGGAAAAAAACCAAATTTCAAGTTCATGAATTCAAGAAACGAAACTGTAAACTTCCTTATGAGCAGAGAGGAGGATCTGCTACCACAAAGAAGAAAAGTTAATTTTGACGAACATTATAAAAAATTTGTGAAAAAACTCAAATCTGTAAACTCTCCTTACTTCTTTCAACTGAGAAAAAAGCACATCTGGAAAGGATCAGATTACAAAAAAAAAATTTTCAAAAACTGATGCATTATAAAATGGTGAATAGGTTGATGAATCTCACCATCATCGGAATAAAACCATTAGAATGTCCACCAGAATACTTCCAATTTTCCTTTCTTAACTGCCCAAAAGCACAAATATTTCCTCTGGGGAAAGGACTTAAGCAAACAAATGTTATCTCAAAAACTGAAAAAAGCCTGGGTTTAGTGACCAAAATAATCTATGGAGTATAATGAGAAGAAATATGTTCGGATGATCTCAAAATTGAAGCGGCGAGAAAGAAAAGATTACTGCAGAGTGGCGTCCCATGATCAAAAAGCCACTGGAGAAGCAATGCCGTTTACAACACCCTTCTCTTAGATTATTATGAAAGTGGAGTCCAAAAAAAATCATTTAGAAATCCACAAAATCAATAGATTCTCAATGAAAAAAAATTATGTACCTAAGCTAACCTCAAATATCTATTATATAAACTGTAATTTCACTCTTTAACAAGATTCTTTTAAAAACTTTAGACATTTTAACAAAATTTCTTTAGTTTATAAAATTTAAAATTAAAAATAAATGTTTTTAATTATATAATAAAATAAAAAATTATTTTAAATATATTAAAACTAGTAATTTTTTGAATTGATACAAGGATTGAATTGATTGATATAGGGAGTCAAAATAATTTTGAACCTTTGATTTTATATTCTCAACTTTGAATTTTACCTATGCCTCCAATATTTACACAATGTAGTGAAGCAAAATCCCCGTCTCGTGCTTATTGATACTAAATGAGAGTGCATGAATATTAAGAAAATTTTTAAAAGTAAGTATTGTGAGTAGGTAGAAGAGAAAAAATAAGTTAATGGATTATTGTGAGTAGATAAGAAAAAGAAAAGTTAACATTTTGAGCAAGTAGCAATAAGTATATGAGGGAGTAATTTATTAAATGTCTGCAAATCTCAGAAGAAAAACTTCCTCTCTAAACCTCCCAGCTTCCTTCCTGCCAAAACTAGAGAAAAAGCCATAGCCATTCGGACGGGATCCGGCGTTATTCATCGAATTTCGTCTGATATTTTTTCTATTTGTAATTTTGGTTTTTACTATTTCAATAATTTCTCAGATTTGAGGATTATGAATATGATGAAGATCGGTGTGGTAGTAGTGGTCATAGCAATCGCTCCTCTCACCGTCGATTTTATCGTGCAATCAACGCTTTTTCATTATTACATGTTTTCTCTCATTTGTCGAGAGTCTTCGTATTCTCTCCATTGTCGAGAGCCTTTGCCTTCTCTCTGTTTGTTGAGAGTCTTTGCCTTCTCTACGTTTGTTGAGAGCCTTTATGTGTTGTATGGATTTTTCTTTGTTGCATTGCTTTGGATGTTTGGTTGGACATTTATTGTCAACACAAATGTTTTCAATTGCAGAGTCTTCAATGCCAAATATTATCCAAGTGGGGATTTTCGATGGCCAATATTGTGTCGTGTTCAAGTTATTTTTGGAGAAACATTTGGACATCTCAAGTCATTCTTCGTAAGCGGGTTCAAAAGAGATTTGGTTTAAGGTTAGGCTCCATCATTCGAAACGAGTTAGTCTTTTCATGGAGGCAAGCAATTTATATTTGATCGTACGTCTTTATCTAAATCATATGGGGCGCCATTCTCTTCAGATTTATTAATAAAATTTGTGTTGTTTGTCTAAAAAAAATCTTTATTATTTTTTTTTTTTTTAGAAACCAACAAAATCAATTGCATTCACAATATGAAAAAAAAACAGCATTATGTACAAGCTAGATTCTAACCTCATATATCAATATCGATATCAATGGTATTTTCATCTCTTAACCTCCAACAATGATTCTTTTAATATATACTTTACCCATCTCATTTTAAATTGCAAAATTTGTCATTTTAGTTGTCTCATAGAAATTGCAAAATTCAAAAATGGAAAGTTTTTACCCACTTGCATACTCACATCAACCAACCCACTAACTTTTCCCTACCCCACTTTATCTCTCCTACCAAACTATCTATACTTACAACACATCACGTTTACCATTTTTTTTAAATTTTCATACAAAGACGATTTTGTGCAATTTGAAATTGGATGGAGGGAGCACTACATATAATTTTGAAACCTCTGTGACTCTTTCTATATAAATCTAGAGACATTTGAATTTCACTCCGAATAAAATCTTCTCTCAGATAATATTTGCTCTGAACACTTGTTATACTATAGAATCCGGGCTGACAAAAAAACTTCCACCAACTTTTTAAAATTCACTAAATATTCTTGTGTAGTAAGAACAATTACATTCTCATATGGTGGAATAATGCGAGATTCGTCGCACAAGACTAGAAAAAACAGAAAACAATTATTTTCTCCGTATTTCCCAACAACGAGGTATTTTTTTTTAAGACAAATTCTCAAATACACTGGGTGCATGGCTGTGCGGCGGGCCAAGCCCGCCCGGCCCGGCCCGTCCCACCCGCCCGTCTTTCTTCCACTCCCAGAGCGACACGTGGCGCGCTGTGAGCCACATGCTGGTTCACCAACCGCGCACTGTCACGTGTCCTCCTTAAAAAAATAATCCAATAATTTTAAAATGCTATATCTTGATATTTATAACTCAGAAAAAAAAATTTAAAAATACCGTTGTGTTCGTCTCGTTGACGAATAAAACTACATAGGTCATGATATAGTTTTATTTTTTTTGAAAAAATATATTTTTTTTACACACAAAAAGTTTGAGCTGCTCTTCAGCTAGCTAAGATGTAACACTCTGTTATGATAAAAATAGCAATTTCATCTTCAAAAAGTAACTTTCTACTGTTAAATGTAACAGCAGTTCTAAAAAAAATGGGTTTTGCATTTCAATTATTACTTTCTCAATTTCAATTGTTACATTAAGATATAATATTACATTTAAGAATATAAACTATTACAATTGAGATAAAAAAAATGTTACATTCATTTTTTATAAAATATAACATTAGTTTAGTTTGTTAATCTTATGTTAATTTTGAAAAAAAAAAGTGTTACATTTTGAAAAACAGAGTGTTACATTCCTTTATGAAAAGTGTGACATTGGTTTAGTTGTCAATCTTTATGTTATCTTTAATATTTTGCAGCAAAATTGTGGTACATTTAAAAAAATTGTTACATTTGAAAAAAAAAAGTGTTACATTTGAAGAAAAGAGTGTTACATTCCTTTATAAAAAGTGTGACATTAATTTAGTTGTCAATCTTTATGTTATCTTTAATCTATTGCAGCAAAATTGTGGTACATTTTGAAAAAAAAAAAAGTGTTACATTTGAAAAAAAAATGTGTTACATTTCGTTATAATAAGCGTTACTTTTGTTGGGAGGAAAATAAGTTAAGGGTGACCAAAAAAAAAACTCGGCGAAAAAAAAAAAAATTAAGGTCGGCGCCTGGCGCCGTCGCACACTGTGCGGGAGACACGCCCTTTTTTTAAAAAGCACTTTTAATTCAACCCGACTATTCCTGGCATACTTTTTTTCACTACTAAAATATAAAAAACAGAAATGGATTGATTCTATGCCAATAAGTGAAGTGATTAGGGAAAGAATAAAATAAGGAGTAAGAAAATGATGATTGAAAATAAGGCAACCAATCCAAGGAAGAAAACAAAAAGTGAAAATAGGGAAGAGAAAAATAAGGTTCTACGAATGTGAGAATTTTCCACTAACGGAATCTCAATGCTCAATATGTGTATTCAATGATGGAATACACATATCCTCCAGCTCCAAAATGGTTAAATTTTTTATATTAAAATTTAAAATGTTAATAATAAAGATGCATGAATTATTTTTATCTATTTACTTAATTTATAATTTTTAAAATAGTAATAAAAATCGACAAAATTTTTACAAGAAATCTATAAATAAATAGACACATTAATAATGCTGGCAATTTAAATATGACATTAACAATAAATAAAAAAATCGTCATTTATCCTTAAATTTTCATATAATTACATGTTATCCAACTGATCTAAGAGTTTGACGTGTGTTTTAACAATGTACGATTTTTTGAATGTACAAGCATGTGACTTTGCCAAATGAAGGTGTGTTTAAGTTTTGATATCGCGTACCCTGATCTAGTCCTTCATTTGGCAAGGTCAGTGATATAACTCCGGAAAATTATTTTTAATTATGAAACTACTACCTCTGTTTCTAAATGAGTGTTTAAATTTTATTTTAAATGACATAAATTTTTGTATAATTTGGTGGCAAAATTCATATATAATCTTGTATCTTGTAATCCTCTTTACAAACATTTAGTTTTTGCATGTATAAAGAGACCGGTGAAAAAAATTCCGAAAAAAACATTTAGTTAGGAACAAAGTTATAATCAAAATGGATACTACAAAAATTTCCTGAAAATGAACCCTCATTTTGAGACAGAGGGAGTAATAAATCTTATATATATATATATATATATATTAATGTTGGTGAGGAGGGCTATGATTTTGACACATAGACAAACATAGGTTAAAGCTTCATTTGTGTGAAGCCACATTATCACCATCCTAAATGTGTGTGACTTTTGATATTCTCATTATTAACTAATACTATTAGCTCATAATATTAGTTATGATATAAGTTAACTATTACTATTAACAGTATTAGTTAACCTATAATAGTTACTTTATAAGTTAGTTTTTACTATTAATAGTATTAGTTAACAATAATATGCTATATACATTAACTATTACTATTATTAGTATTGGTTAATTATAATAGTTATTATATAAGTTAAATTATTAATTTTTAAAATTAATTAATTATAATAGTTACTATATCTATTAACTATTACTATTGATAGTATTATTTTATTCTAATAATTCTAATAATTATTATTATATAGATTAATCATTGCTATTAATATATATTAACTATTACTATCAATCATATATATTAACTATTATTATTAATAGTATTAATAAAATAAAAATTACTATATTATTTTATAATTAAAATATTTTTTTTGAGAAATAGTATTGGATTCCCGTGCAGAGCACGGGTTACCCGCTAGTAAATTTGTATAGTAAATTAGAAACGAAGCCTTTTTTACTTAGTTGGTCCATTGGTCCACTGTGCGAACATGGTTTCCAGTGACTAACTATTAATAGCGGCCCATTTAAATATAGGCAGGCAAGGCCGAACCAGTTTCTTATAGCCCATTTTAGCTCTCAGATACTGTCTCTTCTCAGAGGCAAAACGTCGAACACGTTACAGACAATCACCAGCACACACACAGCAACTTTCATTTCATCTGTGTAAGTTGTCTTTTTCTTAATGCTCTACTAGTTCTTTCTGCTCTTCTTTAATTCTTGATTTCTTTATATGCTTGTCATAATCATAGATTGTAATTTTGGAAGTTGTTGCCCGATGGTGTCTTGTATTGCAATGTAGGTTTGTAAAGATGAGATACTGTATGATACAGTTATGTTATGTGTAAAGATTAAATGTCAAACTTAAAACCTAAAATCAGTTCATGTGGTGATTAGTGAATGTTGTTTGTAGCTGCAAGTAGAGTCAAATGCTTTGAGTGTTGGAAACTTGTCGCTTGGCTTAATTAGCTATTCCATCTCGAGTATTTTAGAGAGTTTTGCTTGTGGGATTATTGAGCTGAGCAGTTGAATTGTTCCTGTGTGCCACCTAATGTCCGTTTATCATAAGAGCTAAACTGAACCAAACTTGACCTATATTCTTCTCTCTCTGTTCATCCAAGGAATTAGCTACTTACTTCTCCCTCTTATCCAAATAAAGACTCACATTTGACAAGTCAAGCTTCTTAATGTTGTACTTTCGTTATTCTATATTTCATTGATTGCACCAAAATCGATTTACTTTTTCTGTATTCGGTGTTAGATAATTATTTTATCTTCAAAAAGAAACAAACATAATTATAAACATTTTTTGAAGCTTAAATTTCAAACCAACCTTTCTTGCATTCTTTTTAATGGGAAAAATGGAATTGCTTTCATCGGTTAGAGATGTAGCAATGTACATATTTGCTTAACTTTTGATTGTAAACGATGAGCAAATCAATCCTTGGTTCCAACTACCTAACAACTAAATTATTTGCTTTATAATGTTTATTCTATCTGAACGTAAAGAGTTCCTCATAATTCAAACTTTTTGCTCATGCAAAATTCCTTACAAATTGTTGTTGGGATGTAATGAATTGTATAGGAAGCACGTTACACTTGTGAATTGTGATGCAGCCCTTCTTATAGTACAACCTTGAGAATACTGTTTTAGGCTGACTTCTGCATAAAGACCAAGTCTCAACTTCCTTTAGCAAATATATGTGTCCCTCCCTTACGGTGCAAATTCAAAAATAAAAACCACAGGGCAAGAAAGCCTTTTTTTTCTTAGTTATGTATTCATTTCATACAAAATCGATTATCTGTTTATCTATGTTCTGTCCTGACTGTTTGAGTTGCAGCGAGTATCAGCTCAGCTCAACATGCAAAGTCTAAGAAACTCCATTTTAGGTCATTTAAGGGTCAGGATCTCTATGAAAGAATGTTTTCCCGTTCAAGATGTGAAAGTGATCAGCAGCTTCTGTCAACAATTTAGCACGTCAGCTAGTTCTAGCCCTGATCAGAGCTGGCTTCTGTCAAAAGGCCTTGAAGAAATTCAGACAGCCCTGATGCCACAGGTAGAGCTCCATTCTTCTCTGTTGCCATTTGATTTTCTTCTTATAGTTCCTTCCAAGCAATTCCTTAAATCCTCAATTCATAATCCCAATTAGAGTCTCCATTTTGGATTAAGATTTTAGTTTCTTAAGTATAATACTTCCTGAAATCCTCATTAGTAAAGTTTGCATCAGAGTCTCTTGTCTCGAGGCTTAGATTTCTTATGTAAAATTCACTTGTTCCCAATTGTCAAGCACGTTATCCCTAGTTTGTATCAGCATTGTAGGTTGAGTGAATGCGTTATCTCACCAATGGAATGCTTGACAAAAAGATTATGATTCAAAATGTATTTTAAGGTTTTGCACCATCTCTTTCAAACATTGTTGTGCTTACATTTGAAGATATTGACTTGTAAAATCATTATGAGGTAATTACAAGATCTTTTTGAAGAATACTCACTCCTGATTATTCAAATAAAATCTCTTATTTTTCCAGAAGTGAACCCTCGAAATGGAACTGGAGTAAAATCTACTCTGTCAATCCCTAAAGAAAATACTTACTTGGGCAATTGTGGTCCAAAAACAATCCCCAAAATATTCAAAAATTTACTGTTTTCTTAAAATTGTAAAGTTGTTGGTAGTTTTCTTTACTGTTTTCTTCTTTCAATGTTGATTCTGAACCCAAACATCAGAATAAAATGGAGTATTTCTTTAGCCAATAAACTTAGTTTTCTTTAGAATATGAAGATTAAATTATGCTATTCTTCTGGGACGGACATTAAGCAGGTTACTGAAAGAGCGGATTTTCAAAAGGACTTGTCCCTCGACAGCCTGGACAGGGTAGAGCTTGTCATGGCTTTCGAGGAAGAATTCTCCATCGAGATCCCAGAGGAAAAAGCCGATACTCTCAAATGCTGCTCTGATGTTGCTAAGTACATCGCTTCTGAAGCTGATCAGAAGACATCAGAGGATTCTTGAGGAGATTTCTTATGTAAAGTTCACTGTCCAATTCTGAATTATTCACTGGTTTTGACTTATAAATACATTTTTAAGATTCATGTTAAGTGACATCTGCTGCAACAGTTCAGATGCAATTGAAGATTTGATGTGTAATCGCATTCATGAGTATACGTTTGTATGTTAATACAGTATTAACTTGTCTACTTTTATATGGTAACATATTACTCTGTACATTTCTCGACTCTCTCCCGAAAGGTAAAAAAAGAAAAGCAAAAACAATCCACAAACAAGCAGATGTAAAACAGGAAACTGGACTGAATTCACAGCTTCATTTTGTGACTGAAGCGCCATCAGAATAGGCTGTGGCTAATATTTTCGGGTCCTGTCTTGGTTCTTTAGTGGGAACGGACCATCTTCATCTTCTTTCCCTTTCTCCCTCTGTGCATGCATGGTTGTCTAGATTTAGGGGTTATATGAATCCCTTTTGCTGCATACATCCGACTACCATTCTCCGATGATATTAACTTTATTCCCTGGTGTTTTCCGGTGAAAGAGCGGTGGCAGGGAGAGTTCTTAGGTAGCTGAAGAATCTTAACAAAACATTTCTTTTCCAAGTTTGGAATTGCATGGAGGTGAGAAGGAAGATCAATAAAGAACTCTCCATACTCATCCGTCGTGCCTCTTACCCAATTTGCTTTCCTTGTTGATTTCCCGGTAGCATGGCACGGTGGCAGGGAGAGTTCTTAGGTAGCCGAAGAATCAGAAGTTTGGAATTGCATGGAGGTGACCAATAAAGCTCTCCATACTCATCCGTCGTGCCTCTTACCCAATTTGCTTTCAAGCATGGCACGAAACCGCCACAGACCCACCTGCAAATTCAACCAAACCACCTTAATTATCAAGAAACAATGAAAGACGGATTGGGATTTGGGACCTGTACAGTTCAAATGCACAACAGTCTGTTTAAATATCAACCGTTAGATCATTTGCACGTGCAAATTCAATCAAACGACCTTAAGAAACAAAGAAATACGGACTGGGATTTGAGACATGTATAGTTCAACTGCACAACAGTCCAAATCTTGTAAGAATCTCAACCATTAGATTATTTGCACGTACCTCGTACAGGATGTTGTTGAAGATGGGAGGTTCGACCCGAGCAAGAGCTGCAAAAGACGGAGCCACTGACAACAACTGTTGAGAGCTTCTCCTCTCCATAGCCAGCATACTGTATTAAGTCATCTGTGCTGGTAATGTCCATTAATGGGTTTTCAAGCCCAGGGCGTCTAGCGGTGGCCGTTGAAGAGGCTAGGAGGAGGAAGAAGAAGATGGTGATTAAGGTCATAATTCTTGCAAAATGATTATTTGAGGGTTGAAAGTGATAATGTTATTAAGACTTTGAATCAACGCAATATGGAGACAATGAAAAGCTAACGTCTTTGGAGTGTGTATATATATATATACATACAAGGAAGGGGAGTGCATGGTTCATCTACCCCTTTCATTTATCAAATTACTTTTATACCCTTTGCTTTGTTTCCTCATGGATTCATACCTACTTAGACTTTGACTAGTGCCGTGCACCCAACTCTAAGTTGAAAAGGTCTAAACTAACTTTAAACTTGTACGGGCAGTTGACTTCATTTTAAGAGAAAACATATAATATATATATATATATTTACTTTTCAATTCTAGTGGGAATGTTGAGTGCTCAAAAAATGGAGATTGATGCACATTTGAATGAATCAAGTGTTGTGAGATAATTTAATTGCATTTTTGAAGTGGTTATATGACATGTAAAGAAGCATTAAAAGATACTCCATCCGTCCCAAAATGATCTTTGCGTTTGACTATTCAAACTTTTAAGGATATGAACACTTGCTTTGCTAGCCATGTTTTGTTTGTGCACTTTTAAGCCTAAATTGTAGAAAGGTGAAGAACTTTTTGGGAGAACAAGAAATGGTAGTAGTAACTAGAATAGAGAGGGGTATAATGGGAAAATAGCTACAAGGAAGGAAGAAAGAAGTTGAGAAGTTGGAAAAGAAGGTTAACTGTAATAGGACACAAAAGGTAGGTAGCCTACTTTTATCTTGCAAACGTTTACCCTTCCATCCTTCACTAAAAACCATTATTCATCCAAATGTAAGACATAATAACAACCTTTGGGCTTAAAAACATGAATAAATAATCATCTCCATTTTAGTCAAGCCAACCCTAACTATCCTTTACCTGCATAATGCCACCATTCTACCCTTACTCATTGCAATTGTGCGTCAACATGTTGATTATCGAAGCTCGTTTTCTCATTAAATAATGTTTCTATCGACATATATGCCATCATCCTCATTGACCTACAATGTGATGTGATGATCAAGTATGAGTGTATCATTCGTACGAGCCATAAGGCTAACGAGAGAGAGAGATTTGTTCAGCTTTCCATGGAAAAATATGAGTTCAATACCCCCTTCATATTGTAGTTAAATACCTTACAAAATGAAAAAAAAAAAAAAAATTAAAAAAGGAAAATCTGACGAAAACAAACTTTTCCTAAGATTTAAGGCTCTGCATATTAAAGCTCTTTTATTAGGAAAAGCTTGATATTAGCATACAGTATACTATTGTATACTTGAGAAGTTTGTGTTTGTGGATAAATGATTGAGCTGCAAACGCCATCCACTGAACATGGGAAGTAAGCAAAAAAGAGGGTATTTTTTAGCATCTACAAATAGATTAAAATCAGTTAAAAAGGGAATTACAAACCAAACCTGTGTATATTTTTTTTTGGGAAAAATTAAGCTAACCTCAGCCGCCTCAATTTCATATTCCTGCTTCTGGATGTTAAAGGATAATGGTTGCAACACGCTCATAAAGAATATATAATCTGACTTCTCAAAGAATGACTTGTGGCTTTGTCTGCAAAATAAGCGGACTAACATCAAACACTCGAAAGAAACTCCTCCACAATGTTTACAAAACACACACACACACACACACCATTCACGAAAGGAGAACATAAATTAGGAACTGCTCTCTTCCACCTGCCTGTTTGACTTGTGTTTCAAAGTCCAAGACGTTCTGAGAAATGAAATACTGTACATAGAACTGATATTTCTCTAGCGCGCCCTTAATTTCAAGAATTGGAATAATCTCAGTGGCAATTAATTGGAATTTCTTAGTACTCGTATAATTTATAAGCTTGGTTTATGTCTTTCTGAAACAAGATACTTTTAAACTGAACATCTGAAAATAGAAAGTATATAGGAGTCTTTGATTGAGCAAAGGTGAGCAAGCGGGTGATTTTCTGTACCTGAATCATATCCTAGTACTTGCACAACTTTTTGCATCAATCGAAATACAAGTAGTAATTTCAATCAGTCTTTTAAATACCGTATTTGAAACTGACAAAAGGCCAATATCTTTGACACTTACAAATATCCTCACCCTGTACAACAAGAGTGTGACATAACTCTGTCCCCAAGTGTGTGTCCCATTTTGATTTTTGAAGCAAATTAATGTGGTTGCCTTTAAACAGTTGTTACTAGTCATGTACATAAATGCCCCTTATGATCAAATCATATGATTCAAAGTGCATATTCAAACATGATAACTGACAACTGTGAATTTATTTAACATCACTATTAGTCTAGAAGATACGTTCAATTAGAGACAATGTCCTACAAAATAAATAGGACACTCATTTAGGATGGAGGATACATATGACTTTTTTGTATCTGAAGATGGAGAACTTACCGGATGAACATACCTAATCAACAACTCCGGTGGGAAACTTCCATATGCTGGACCACCCACGAAACTTATCGCTCCTCTTGTACCAATAGAACCTTTAAGATCAAATTTCAATGATTTAATTTTCTTTGCTACACCATTTTCAAAGCACCAAATGCATTATACACGTTCTATGTGAAGCTTTTGATCAGTTGGATTTTTACAAAGATCAAGAAAAGTGAATTGACTCTTTTCTGAGAAACATACACCCCCTTCTGTTTCAAAAACAGTCACATGTTTGATTTATCACAAAGATCAAGAAAAAGAGATGTGACTCTATTATGGATGTTAAATGTTAATGTAGAAATGGAACTGTTGATTGATGGAGTAATCGTTACACTAACGTGGTAAAAATGAAATCATACAAGTAATGGTGCAATATTGTCCATTACTAACTTATGCTGTGGATTAGAGTCTCTGACGATTTTGATTAAGTGTCGCGAATGCCCACTGACAATTTCAACAAGTATGAAGCATTGACCAACTGTATATGATAGAAATAGGGTTTTATGAAAATGATTTTCATTACTTTAACAAATGAATTGCATGAGTATATATATAACCTACCAAGCTATTTACAGAGAGTGAAATAAGGAAAAGATAACACCTATTCTATTCAAATATTTACAAATAATAACTACCTAATCTAAATGATAATTTACATATGATAAATATGGAATAGAGAATAAACAAAATGAGAGGATCATTTTGTTTCTATCTTATCAGGCTCCCGCAAGATGGACGTTCCATGGAAAAGACCAATCTTGGAGAGAAGAGATTGAAACCGAGCATGGGGTAACGGCTTGGTGAGAGCATCCGCGAGCTGGACATTGCCGGAGATATGTTGGACTCGAAGAGAACCATTGTTAACTTGTTCACGAACATAGTGGAAGGCGAGAGCAAGGTGCTTCATTCGAGAGTGAAACACGGGGTTGGCAGAGTAGTGGGTAGCATCGAGGTTATCACAATAGATGACTGGGGCTGGGGAGGAGATGGCAAGTTCTCAGAGCAGGTTTCGAACCCAAATGAGTTCAGAAGTGGCATCAGCGACGGCCCTGAACTCGGCCTCAGTGAATGAGCCGGCAAGGGCACGTTGCTTTCGTGAAGACCAAGCAATGGGGTTACGACCGAGATAGACTAAAAAACTAGTAGTGGAGATGTAGTCATCCTTGTCACCGGCCCAATCCGCATCACAGAAGGCATGAATTGACAAAGGTGTGTTCCGGTAGAGTTGAATACCAAGGTGAAAAGTGCCATGTAAATAGCGAAGAAGGCGTTTGAGGGAGACCCAATGACATGCTTGAGGGTGTTGCATGAACTGGGCAAGTTTGTTAACAGAAAAGGCAATGTCAGGGCGTGTGATAGAGAGGTATTGCAGGGCACCAACAATAGAGCGGTACTCGGTGGGGGATTGAATGGGCGAGTGCGGATGGTTGGATAATGTGGGGAAGGTAGCCATGGGTGTGGGTGAGGGTTTGGAGTTAAGCATATTTTGGCCGGTGAGAATGTCATGGGCATATTTGGATTGAGTGAGAAGGAGGCCTTTGGCATTGGGTGTGACCTCAACACCAAGGAAGTAGGAAAGAGGACCCAAGTCTTTTAAGGAGAATATGGAAGAGAGATGGGAAATAAAATCAGTGAGAAGATAGGGAGAAGAGCCCGTAATGATAATATCATCAACATACACAAGAAGGAAGAGACGATGGGTGGGGGTGTTGTAGAGGAAAAGAGAGAGGTCGGCTAGAGAGGATTTAAAACCATAGGAGAGGAGGTAAGATTCCAGTTCGGTATACCAAGCCCGAGGGGCTTGTTTGAGACCATAAATGGCTTTATGAAGCTGACAGACATGAGTTGGAGAAGTGGAGTCAATGAAGCTGGGGGGTTGGGACATGTAGACGGTTTCGAGAAGGGTGCCTTGAAGGAAGGCATTGTTTATGTCAAGTTGGCGAAGAGACCAACCATTGCTCAAAGCAAGAGAGAGGAAGAGACGGACGGTGACTGGTTTGACAACATGACTGAATGTGTCGGAGTAATCGACACCGGGTCGTTGGTGAAAACCTTTGGCAACAAGGCGAGCTTTGTATTTTTGAATGGAGTTGTCAGGGTTATATTTGATTCGGAAAACCCATTTGCAACCGACTATGTTGGGAGCTTGGTGAGAGGGGACGAGAGACCACGTTTGGTTGCGAGAAAGAGCAGTGTATTCTTCCTCCATGGTAGCACGCCAAAGAGGAGAGGAGAGGGCCTGTTTGACTGTTTTGGGTAGGGCGGTGGGTGAGGAGAGAGAGGCTAGATGTGCATATTTTGGGTTGGGTTTGACAATATTATTTTGGAGGCGAGTAGTCATGGGATGTGTGGGTTGAGGAGGAGGAGTAGCAGTGGGTTGAGTGGATGGGGAGGAGGATGAGGTGACTGAAGGTGAGGGTTGAGGAGTATCTTGATGCAAAGTAGGGGTCCGGTCGGGCTGTGATTGAGGTCCGGTTGGGTGAGTATGAGTGGACCGGTCGGGTAGTGTGGGAGATCCGGTCGGGTTAGGATGAGCAGTCCGGTCGAGTGATGTGTGAGATCTGGCCGGGTTATTGGTACTGTGAGATGCTGAGGGAGCCGAGGGAGGGGGGAATTCGGGAAAAGGATGTTGGATGTATGAGAGGTAGTGGGGTTGATTGGTGAAGTAGGTAGAGGTGGGGAGTTGGATTGAGGAAGTATGGGTAAGGAGAAATAGCACCATTGTGAGGGTGTGACAGAGGCAGAGGGATCAGAGGAATGAAGAAGAGTAGAATAGGGAAAGGTGTCTTCAACAAATTTGACGTGCCTAGAGTGTAGACACGATTGGTTTTGGGATCAAGACAGTAGAAGGCACTTTGGGTGGGGGAGTAGCCAACAAATATGCATGGGACAGAGCGAGGAGCTAATTTATGAGAGGTGTAGGGCCTCAACCATGGGTAGCATAAGCACCCAAAGCACCTAAGTTTGGTGTAATTGGGTTGTTTTTGAAAGAGCCGAAAATAGGGAGAGGAGTTGTTGAGAGTAGCTGATGGGAGACGATTAATAAGATAAACGACAGTGGTGAAGGCAAAGGCCCACATTGTGAGAGGTAATTGGGCATGAGAGAGTAAAGCAAGGCCAGTTTCGACAATATGTCGGTGACAAGTTCGGCAAAGCCATTGTGTTCTGGGGTGTGGGGTGGTGAGGTAAGATGGGTGACACCATTTTGAGAGAGAGTGGGTGTTAACTAAAGGTATTCTCCACCATTGTCGGAGAAGAGTTGAATGATTGGACGGTTGAAGAATTTTTCAACAAGAGCTTTGAAGCGATTAAAAATGGCAAATGTGTCGGATTTTTGTTTCATTGGGTAAAACCACGTATATTTTGTGAAGTGGTCAACAAAGATAACATAGTATTTAAATTTGTCATGAGAGTAAACTGGAGAAGTCCATACATCAGAGAAAATGAGTTCAAGAGGAGCAGCGGAAGTAAGAGATGAAATAGAAAATGGGAGCTTATGGCTCTTATTGATGTCACAAGAATTACAACTCGAAAAAGAACTAGACGAAATAGATAAATTAAATTGTTTATTCAGAAAAGAAATAATAGGAGGTGCAGGATGGCCGAGACGGTGATGCCAGGTTTTGAGAGAGTTGGAAATGCTAAGATGAACACTTGGAGCGAAGGGTTGCCAAAGGTAGACACCACGATCTTTGATGCCGTGGAAAATGACTCTATTTGTCGAGAGATCCTTAACAAGAAAAGAGGTAGGTAAGAATTCGATAGATGCATTATTATCCAAACAAAACTGAGAGACAGAAATAATATTACGGGAAATAAGGGGTACATAGAGAACATTATTGAAGGATAGGGAGAAGGAAGAGTGAGAGATGGAGAAAGAACCTATGTCCGAGATGGGAAGAGAGGAACCATCACCGATGATAATGTCATCACTACCATTGTAGGGATGATGAAGAGAGAGGCTGTTGAGATCGTTGGTGATGTGGTTGTTTGCTCCACTATCAAGGAGCCAGGATGTCGGAGGAGGAGGGTGAGAGGTTGTGGCAGTGTGAACTTGGAGGTTGGGATTGGGACGGTTGTTACGAGGGTTGGTATTTAGCGGCGGAAACACAACATTGGGGTAGGTACGTTGGAAGGAACGACACTGAGAGATGACATGTCCTTGAATTCGGCAATATTGGCACTTGCCTTTGAAGGATGTGGTGGGAGTAGGAATAGGGGATTGGTTGGGCGGATGAGGGAGAAGAGGGGCAGTGGTGTTAGGACGGTGAGGGGGCTTGTTTTAGGATGGACGAGTGTTGGCAACAAGGGCTGAGGCGGGGAGATGGGTCAGTGAAGGGTTTTGCTTCAGAGACAGTTCATGGTGAATGAGTTTCTCGTGAAGGGCTTCGAAAGAGATGGGTATGTCCCGGGCACGGACATTGTCTATGACGGGTTTGTAAGTCTCGTAGTCGAGACCTTTTAGGGTTTTGGCTACGATATCCTCAGAATACATGGGTTTACCGAGAATAGCAAGTTTGTCTTTGCAGCTTTTGATGGCATGCATGTATTCCGAGATGGTGAGATTGGCTTTGGAGAGGGAGTCTAGATTGTCTTCAACCTGAAGAATATGGCCACGAGATGGGTTGGCGTAGGTTGTTTGAAGTATGTCCCAGAGTTCTTTGGATATTTTGGTACGGAGAACGAGAGGGGCTATGGATGTGTCAAGGGTACCGAGGAAGGCACCATGAAGAAGACGATCTTGACGGTTCCAGGTAATGTGGGCGGGGTTGTCGGTTTCTTTGTCATTCGTTGTGATTTTGGGTGGAGGAGAGGGGTGGGTGCCATGGATAAATTTTAGCAGATCGAGGCCGAAGAGGAGTGATTGGAGCTGGGATGCCCATGGAAGGTACGTAAGAGGAGTGAGGGTGATGCAGTTGGACAGATTGACAAGAATTAGAGGGGTGGAGGGATCAGCACTGTTGGCTAAGGTGGAGGCGGATGAGGCCATGGCAGCCGGTGGTGGGTTTGTGGGTGAGATGGCGGCGGAAGGATTAGGGTTTGAGGGGTTGATGACGGCTGGAAAAAAATTTGAGAAGAGGGAGGGATCTAAAGCTCTAGTATACCATGATAGAAACAGGGTTTTATGAAAATGATTTTCATTACTTTAACAAATGAATTACATGAGTATATATGTAACCTACCAAGCTATTTACAGAGAGTGAAATAAGGTAAAGATAACACGTATTCTATTCAAATATTTACAAATAATAACTACCTAATCTAAATGATAATTTACATGTGATAAATATGGAATAGAGAATAAACAAAATGAGAGGATCATTTTGTTTCTATCTTATCAGTATATACCATTAAAAACTTAAAATGCATTCCTTGCTAACAGAAACAAGCTTCTGATTCGTCTGGGACCCAGATGTAATTTCTAAATAAACTTGATGGTCATTATTTTCTTGACCTAGCAGAGAAAACATTGAAGATCCATGACTAACAACTATTTTGACATAGTCAGATTAGGTACTTAGTAGGAATGAGATTAAGTACCTATCTGTTTACCTTCATCACGAAAGTACCAACACCCACTCGATGAGAGGCATTTGCGGGTAAGTATTAAGAGTTTCAGGGATCCAATATACAAGAATTATGCGGTCTGACTTCAAGTGGTGATAATAAAAACCCTCCTGCAGAACCATGGGATTGCAAGGAGAAAAAAGAAGTATATTACAACCATATTACTCCCTCCGTCCCAAAATGATCTTCACATTTGACTATTCAAACTTTTTAAGGGTATGAACACTTGATTCACTAGTCATGTTTTGTTTGGGCACTTTTAAGGATTGAATTTCCAAAAAATAGTTTTTAAAAAAATAATTACCAAAACAACAACCCTAAAAAGTTATTTACCAAAGTAGCACTTTTTGAAAGATCATTTTGGTAAATAACTTTTTAGGGTTGTTGTTTTGGTAATTATTTTTTTAAAAAACTATTTTTTGGAAATTCAATCCACTTTTAAGCCTAGGTTGTAGAAATGTGAAGAAGTTTTTGGGACAATGAAAAATGCCAAATGAGAAGATCATTTTGGGGCGGAGGGAGTATTTATAAAGACTGATTTTCTGGGACTTCTCTTCACTTGGGGATGGATATACCATCTAAGCTAACTAGAGGTGTCATTCAAGGTTCAAAATTCAAATATAAAGATGGATAGGAACAAACACTAACTAATGAAAGATTTGAACATGCACCAATCAGCATAAGGAAAGAATGTTAGTTGATTAACCCAAAAATGATCACCGTGTTCAACAAGATTTACAAGCTTGATAGGCACTTTATGACCTTCTTACTCTGGATAAAAACACCCAATTGCTGTTTACTCCAAATACCAAATAAAAACATAGCACACGTGTGTGATGATTGATGAGTGGCTTTTGGTGTATTAATCAACGATTTTAACATATGGCATGAGCGTGTGCACTATGTCACAGGTTCGAGTTACACAAAAGTATGTCATTCATATCGCTCGTTAACATGTATGTTGCATTATTTATATTATTTATATGAAGATTTGCATATTTTATAGTCAATTGGCCTAATTTAATTTATTACTCTCTTTGATTTAAAATAAATATCTACAATTATTTTTTGTTGATAAAAAGTAGTTTAGATATTTATTTTATTATGAAAATAGATAAAGAACCAGTTTAAATATTTTTATAAAATATATATTACTTTTTCCATTTCAAAATAATTATTGTCTTTGACTTATCAAAGTTTCTAAGTAAAGTGCATATAAAATGATAAACTTACATTAAATAATTATTTATGAGTGTGATAGAGTTGTAAATATGATGATTTGTGAAAAATATTTATATTTTGAATGGGTAGAGATGACAAGTGTGGTAAAGTTCACAAAAAAAAAAATTACTCCCTCCGTCTTGTATTAAGTTTCTTAGTTTGACTCAGACCTGTTCTAAAAAGTCGAGGTATTTCGAATTCTTTGTTGACACGGATAAAGTCTTTTTGCAGGTCCGAGATTTGAACAAGAATAATCTCTCTTCTGAAATCTCCAAAAAAAGGGAATCTTGGTGTGAAACCGAAAACTTTGGGTAGAGCCGGATCTAAGCGTTGGTTTATAAAGAGATTAAGAAAAAGTAAATGTTGTGTGTATAAAAAGTAAAGTAAGAGAAAGTAGGAGAGAAAAATTGGGTAAAAAGTTTTTGTTGTGAGAATGACAAGTGGGTTTCATTGTCAGACCCGTCTCAATCATCATAGGTACCCTGTGCTAAATTTGAAAATTGGGGCCTAAATATTTAAAGAAATTACACAACAAAATGATTGCAATAACTTTGAAGTAATAATCAAATAATTCATTAAAATTAAAAGGAAAAATTGCAAAAAAAAAAAAACACTCAACTCTTGACCTTTTGTGGATATTACCACCAAACTATTTTTGTTTGTATCCGGCACATCCAACTTTATTTTTTTTGCATTAGTTACCATCAAGACTAACGATGTTAAGTTTTCTCAGTTAAGTGATCATGTGCTATTGCACATGTCATTTTTGCAAGGGTATTTTCGGCTTTGCAAGTTTAGGAAACGAGATATTAATATTATCAGATGAATCTTCGGCTAGAATACTCACAGGTGTCGCCAATCGAAGTGAATCTGCATTCTTTCTTCCTCTTCCCCGTCGTCATTTTCTCTATCGCTTTAATCTCCCTTTTGACCTAATTTTCCTTCCGTTCCTTTTTCTGTGTGTTTCGTTAATTCGAATATTGGGTTATAGAAGAGATATTAATATCTCGTTTCCTAAACTTGCTAAGACGAAAACACCCTTCCAAATTAAAATATGTTATTAAAAGAAACCAAACTTTCTAATTAAGGGTTTAAAAAAATAAAAATGAAAGCCACTAGAAAAGAAGATGAGGGAAGCCCAAAAATTGATTACAATAATGTTGAAGTAATAAGCAAATAATTTATTAAAATTTAAATATATTATTAAAAAAATAAAATTTTCTAATTAAGGTTTTGAAAAAAAAAAAAAAAAAAAAAGATGAAGCCTAAACTAGAAATAAGGGGAGGGAAGCCCAAAAAGAAAATCAGTGAATAGCCCAAGTAGGAGAAGAGAAACCCAAAAATGAAATGAGAAGAATCCAAGAAGGCAAAAATAAAAATAAAAATAATACAATAATGCTCCTAGTAATCAAACTCTAGCAGTCTAGTTCCCTCGTGCAACAACTTACCAACTAGGCAACTTAAGCATGCATGTAGTTGTTCGGTGTCTATTATATATATACTAAATATATAAAATTTGAGGCCCTCAATTTTTTTGGGCGCTATTCAATTGGGCTAGTTGTACAGCCTGAAAATTGGGCTTGCTCATTGTTAATTTTAGGTAATAAAGCAACTAAGAACCTTAGTCTGGGACAAACCAAAAGGGAAAGTAAGAACCTTACTCTGGGACGGATAGAGTAATATAAATGAACATTTTTAGTTGTTGATGATGCCACATTGGCACGGATGATTTATTTATCATCAGGTCAGGATGAATATTATATGGTAGCGTCAGGCAATTCTTTGGCCCTGAATTAGGGTATTCAGGAAGAACAGGTTGTTCCAGCCCGATACTGTCAATGATTCGAGATCTTTGTCTGGTTGTTTTTCGTACTTGAAAACACTGGGTTGAAATATCTATGGATATTGCGACAAGAAACATTTTATTCAAGGATTACGTTATTACTCAACAAATTCTAAAGGAGAGACGATCCTTCCACAACGTCATTAGAAGCTAGATTTCTACGGCTTCAAACTAGGGCTTACAATGGATGCACTTTCCCAATCTTGTTCGAGCTGCTAATTCGCCGAAGTCAATTCAGATGCGATCCTTCCGAGTAGGCTAAACTGGGCTTAATCGCTTTGGACTACGATCAGAAACTCCACTAAAGTTTTATAGAATCTTTTGCTGAAAATGGGGGTTTTCTCCCTCGTAATCCGCATTGGGAGACTCTTTCCCGCTAGTTGCTTAGATCTGATCTACTATTGTATTGAAAGAGTGATAGCCATCGCAAGATGACCAACTAATGATTTGAGATCAGAATATGAATATCTAGCTTTAATGTCTTGACTTGTTCGAACACAACACAACAAATAATACCATTTGGGGCGTAGATTGGTTTGATCTCAGCTTAGTGTTGGTAGTGGTGCCCTAGGCACGTTTAATAAACGTTGTAATTGTTATCATTTATTTCATATCAATAAAGAGATGTTTTGATTATTATTGTTGTTCATGTTTACTTATAATAATCCCCGTCCCTAGTACTTGTTAAGCACTAGTATAAAGGCTAAATGATCATGAGATGATCATGTTAGATTTATGGATACTTGTTTGGAACAAGGTACTGGACATGACCCGCTGTATGAGATTTATGTCATGGTCTATGTCGTACATATATCTCATATTAGTTATGTCATTTGAATCCTTAGACATGAAGTTATTATAGTCTTCCACTTGATGAACGTTGTGTTTGACATATTCAAACGCTACCTTAACACGGTAGTTATAAAGGGTATGATTGGCATAATCGGATTCCCGTTGGGAAGAATAATAAGCTAAATGGATTTGTCCCTCCACGGAGAGATGTCAAGCTTGGGCCCCTCGAAGGAATGATGTTGATGAAATGTTCGGTCGGACTCAAATGGATTGATTGGATCAATAGCATTTGAATTATCAACATATTCGGAATCGAGAAAGTATTGAACATGACAAGTTGACTGTTTGACCATGACTTGTGTTCAAAGACATCGTGGACAAAAGGATTGTGACATATTCTAAAGGAATGCGAACTTGTATCTAGTTATACTATTTGGGTAGGTATGACGGTTTGCTAGAACCTAATCATATCTTATGGGATCATGTTTGAGCCCATTGCCAACTTAGTATAATCCTAGAGGGTCACACACAATAGATCGAATCTTAAATAAAAGGACTATATTGGAATTTAGGGTCGAAGGACCTTAAAGGAATTTCTGGAAATATTCTGGGCTTCCTGGTCAACGAAGCGGGCGCTTGGGTTGGACCAGGCGGGCGCTTGAATGAGTCAGGAAAAATCTGGACCTTCTGGTCAAATGAGCGGGCGCCCGGTATGGCGGCAGAAAAATTCCTAATTCGATTAGGAAAGGTTTTTGGCACAAGCTACCTATTTGGAATAGGTCTAAATTGTGTATAAAAACCCCAATTCGGCCAGACCATAACAACAAGTGCTTTTGTGAGTCTCAAAGAGTTTGAGAGAGATATTATTTTGTTCTAAGACATCCTTGATTGAGGAACAAAATAATTCACAAATAAATTCCATATAGTTCTTTATTGAATTGTGAAAGTGTGTTTCATAATTATTGGTCTAGCAACCAAGATCAAGGAGCCTCTTGATATTCGTTCGAAGTGTGGACACCGCTAGAGGGTGAATTTTATCATCTACAAAGTTCGTGATTTTGTCCGTGATAAAGCTTCAAGTTTCTCCACCAAGACCAAAGAAAAACTTTGATAGTCATCAAGGGTTAGTTTTTTCCTTTATTCATTATGTTGTATTTTGATTTAATCATATGAACGGATCCATGGCTTTGGGTTTCTTAAAATTTTGATTGCTATATTCCGCTGCGCATGTTACATCGAAACCCAACACTTAGGCCCTAACTCGAGTGTGAGAGTAAGATATATGAGGAATATGAACGAATAACACGTAGAATGCTTTAGTGTGTGTGTGTATGTGATTAGTTTAAGTCACGTATGTTGCCTATGGTGTTAGAAGAGAGGTATTTATAGTGAGGATGTGACAAGTCTGTCAGTGTTGTCAGGAAGGTACAAGTGCGAAGCCCGTAAATGGGAGCCTGGGGGATGTTGATGCTGAAGAGGTACATGCTCGAGCTCAAATTACTCACAATCTGAATTACGTAACAGTTGTTATCAGCCTTTACTAGTTGATCTATATGTAGCCACTTCGTATTCAATCAGCGGAGTCCAGACTCATCTTATAGTATAGGGGTGCATAAGAATCATCATTCTAAAATAAATTCATAAATTTTATGGAAATAGTGAGTGTTCAAAAGAAAAGTCATTAATGGCATATCATAGTGTACCTGTAATGAAAAAGTGATTAAATGTGAATGTGACTGTAATTTATGTGCTATATGTAGGGATGGCCAAATCGGAACCGGAAAAGCCCGGAACCGGAGCAAACCGGGGAGTAAACCGGAACCGTAAGTTATTAGGGCCGGTTCAGGTTCACATAAATGGCGAACCGGACCGGAACCGGACCGAAAATCCCTTGTTTTTCAATAATTTTAAAGGGGGGGACCGGAACCGGACCGAACCGGAACCGGATTGTGCCAAACCGGAACCGGGGTAAGCGCGGGCCAGTTAAGGGTTACCCATATGCCGAACCGGAACCGGGCCCGGAACCGGTTTTGGCCATCCCTAGCTATATATGAATATGAAGAGATGAAAAGATGATTTAAGTTAGAAAAGAAAACTACAGTTAAAATATGGGCTTTAGACTCTAGGGCTCCCATTACCAACTTTTATTCTAAATAAGGACCTAACAAATCACTAATACCAGAGACACCCTTGAAGGGTATGGGTATACTCGTCTTTTTCTTAGAGTATCTTTGTGATTCTGATTATGTAGAAAATATATGTAAATACGTAGTTAAATCTTAGTTTTATTTATTTGACTAACATACTAATACTTATCTTTGGTAAGTGGATATATTTTAGGTGTTTTATTTTAGGAAGACTCTCATATGGAAAGAAGGATTTCTTGGAGTGTAAGGAGCGGCCAAGTCGTGTACAAATACAAGCCGACTCCTTCATTGTCAGTCACGGATTCTTAGCAAAATATTCAGAGAAAAAAGTTTCTTCAGGGAGTCTTATTGTTCTTAGTAGTTCTTGCAAAAGAACTCTAAGTTGTTGAATGTTTTAGTACGGTCTAGAGATTTAGATCGATTTGTTCTTTTGATATTTTTGTTTTCTTTCATTCGATTTGTACTCTGCAAATCGCTTTTAATATATGAAAGGTTCCAGCAAGTATTCTTGCTGAAGTTTTAATTGTTATTAAGTTCTTTATTTTCCGCTGCATATCTGATAACTGTTAAGACAACTGTCTGAACAACTGTTAGCACGTTTGAATACACAGTTGTTCACACAGTTGGTCAGTTCCCAGAACAGTCCTAGCCGCCTTAATATCTTTCAATTGGCACCAGAGCCTAATCTCGACACACTGAGATCGATCTGTTATGGCCAGTATGGACTGTTCTCATACCCGTAATAAGCCGCCTACTCTGGATGGTTCAAATTATACCATTTGGAAGGCTAAAATGATCATGTACATCAAGAACATTGATCATCGGGCATGGGTCAGCATTCTAGTGGGATATTCATCCCCTACTATGGAATGGGTTGATCCAAAAGATAAAGCGTCTGTGTCTGACGAAGAGAAAAAGGAAAAAAAATTTGTTCCAAAACCCGAGCAAGACTGGAATGCACAAGAAATTGCACTTGCTAACTTCAATGCAAAGGCAATGGCTGCAATTTCTGATCATGTCGATCACAATCTGTATAGGTTATTCTCTAACCATACAGTGGCTAAGAATGCTTGGGACATTTTACAACTTCAATGTGAAGGGTCAGATAGTGTTAAACAAACTAAACTAAGAAGACTAATGACTGAATTTGAAAATCTAAGGATGGGAGAAGATGAGACTATTCAAAATTACTCTGCAAAATTAATGGATATCTCTAATGAATCCTTCGCATTAGGAGAATATATTTCCAATGCTAGACTTGTGAGTAAAGTCTTAAGGACTCTCCCAGAGAAGTTTAATATCAAGGTTTCTGTCATTGAAGAAACCTGTGACACAAGGACAGTAAGTCTTGAAAAGGTTCTGAGTATTCTTACTACGCTTGAACTGAACCTTGAAGTGCAAAAAACAAGCAAAGCAAATTCAATTGCTCTTGCTAGTGCTCTAACTGTGTCTAAAGATCTTGTGGAACTGTCTAAAGACATGGATGAGTCAACCTTGGAGGAGGATGAGTGTGCCATGATCACTCAAAAGTTTAAAACTGTGTTGAATTAAAAACGACAACAGAGATTTCCAAATAAAGGATTCACTCCTTCCACCAAGGCTGAACCATTCAAGAATGATTCCGGGGTGATAAAACCGGGGTTTGAAGGCAAGAAATCGATTGAGTCAGTTCAGTGTAGGGCTTGTCAAGGTTACGGCCACTATGCTAATGAGGTGCTAACACACTCAAAAAGAGAGGAATGAGCTTAACTGCTACCTTGAGTGATTCAGATGATGACGAAGAGACTGCAAATTTCTCATGTCTTCATTCATCTTTGTCGTCCCTCTCTGACAGTAAAACTGATAGTGAGATTGTGCAGTCAGATGACAGATCAACTGACTATGAACAAAAAGGGTTTTTGGTGTTAACCATTATTTTTGAAAACATGAAAATGAAGGAGAGTGAAACAATAATTGATTTTACTGAAACAATAGAAAAAATTGTGTATGAGTTGGAAGTATTAGGGGAATCATTTTCTAATGCTAGACTTGTAAACAAGGTGATAACATCCATTCTAAGAGGTTTCGATGGGATAATTTCTGTGTTAAAAGAATTCTATGATATAGAAAACATGAGTTTCATGGAACTTAGAAGGAGATTAATTATTCATGAAACATCTTTTCTGAAATCATCACCTCCTTCATCTTCGAATTCTGAAAGAAAATCGTGTGTTTATGCGAGTCATAGTGATAGTGAATATGACAGTGAATCTGACAGTGACGACGAACAGTCAAGTGTCAGCACAGAAGAAGTAAATGAATATACTTGCTTGAATTCCACGTGTGCAGGTAAAGCTGATGAATCAAAGCAGGATGAGGACGATTTCCTTACATATGAGGAACTACATGAGAACTATGTTGAGTTGTTCACAGATTGGTCTAAGAGAATGGAACAACTCAAAGAATTCAAGAAGGTAAATGAAAAACTCACCTCTGAAATTTTGAAAATCAAATCTGAGAATGAGAGGTTGTCAAGTGAAAGTGATAATCAAAAGGACTCCATAGCTAGGTTAGAAGTCATGCTTACCAAGAAAGACAATGAGAGTGAAAACTATAAGAGGGAACTTGAAAAGGAAACAAATGCTATCATAAAGTTTAACACTGGTAAGGCAAAATTGGAAGAGGTTCTGAACATGGGGAACCAAGGAAAATCAGGTCTAGGCTATGGAGATCCAGTGTTTGTTAAAGAAGGTGAAGGTAGTTCGAAAAACCATGAGAGATTGAGTGCTAAACACGTGTCTCCTCATAAAAATAAGAGAAACAGAAAAAGGAGATACGTGTGTCACCATTGTTTTGCACCTGGACACATTCGTCCATTTTGTTTTAAATTGAAACAGGAACTCGGGCTGGACAAGAACAGCAGCCACTTGAGCAGACAACTGTGGGCACAATCTAACAGTCAGTTGCCCAGTTAAGTGCCCAATCAGCAGCAGCAGGTAATAAAGGCATGGGTAAAAAAGGACAATCAACAATGCAAAGTGGCTCTTACCTCTTTCAAAAGTAGTGTGGAAGAAGGATGGTACTTCGACAATGGCTGTTCTCGCCATATGACAGGTGCTCGTGAGAATCTCAAGGACTATAAAACCTTCAATGGTGGAAAAGTCAACTTTGGTGGAGGTGCAAAAGGTCAGGTAATCGGTAAAGGTATGTTAAATGTTAATGGTTTGCCCAACTTGCACAATGTTTTGCTTGTTGATGGGCTTAAGTCAAACCTGATTAGCATTAGTCAGTTATGTGACGATGACCTGTTTGTTCGGTTTGATAAGTCAAAATGTGAAGTTTTTGATTCCAAAAGTGAGTGTGTTATGTCAGGCATTAGGTCATCCGGTAATTGTTATAAAATTGGTGAACATGAATCTTGTTTGTCTGCAAAATCAAATGAACTTGAAATTTGGCATCAAAAACTTGGACATGCCAGTGAGAGAAAAATAAGTGAGTTGATTAAATTTGGGGCAGCCAAAGGTTTACCAAAATTGGATTTGAAAAAATTAAGTGTGTGTGGACCATGTCAAAAAGGAAAACAAATAAAGTCTGGTCACAAAAAGGTTCAAACTTTTGGAACTTCTAAGTGTCTTGAGTTGATACACACTGATTTAATGGGTCCAATGGAAGTAGAAAGCATGTCTCGAAAGAAATATTGTTTTGTGTGCGTGGATGATTTTTCTCGTTATACTTGGGTCATTTTTTTGAGGGAAAAATCCAACACAATTGAAGAGTTTAAAATTTGGTACAAGAAAGTGAAAAATCTCTATGGTCTAAAAGCCATTAGGATTAGATCTGATCATGGTACTGAATTTGAAAACTCTGTTTTTCCATCATTTTGCGATTCAAATGGAATTACTCATGAATTCTCAGCCCCCAAAACTCCTCAACAAAATGGAGCAGCGGAAAGGAAAAATCGCACATTACAAGAAATGGCCAGAGTCATGTTGAGTGCTAAAAACTTGTCTAAGAAATTTTGGGCTGAAGCAGTTAATACGGCTTGTCACATAAGGAATCGTGTCTTCCTAAGAATTGGAAGTACCATGACACCCTACGAAATTTTACTTGGAAAGAAACCCACGGTCAAATATTTCCATGTATTTGGATGCATTTGCTACATTCTAAATGACCGTGAGTATCTCTCTAAGTTCGATTCTAAAAGTGACAAGGCCATTTTCATTGGATATTCTCAGAATAGTAGAGCTTATAGAGTCTATAATTTGAAAACTAAGACAATTATGGAATCTATAAATGTTATATTTGATGATGCTACTGATCTTAATGTCAAAACCGCTGAGGATGATGTTTCAGGTTGCACCTGGGAGCATGAGCAGGTTAATGATGAATCTGAACCACAGAATTCCAAAGAATCTGCAGAAACACAAACTGTGAGAACAACTGACAGACAGGATGAACAGTCAGTTAACCCATCAGATGGTCAAACAGTAGTCGATTTGGTTCAGATTTTGAAATCGATAGAGATCAGGAGAGCATCGGTAATGATCCATCTTCAAGGATTCAGGAAGACCACCCAACTTCCCAAGTAATTAGGGGGGTGAATGCAGAAAGAAAAACAAGAGGTAAGAGAATCAATTACCGGGAATTGGCCGGCTTAATATGCATGAATTCCGCATATCATCAGGTAAACTCTTGCTGTTTTGTGGCTGATTGTGAGCTCAAAAATGTGTCTGAAGCTTTGAATGATGATAATTGGATCAACGCCATGCAAGAGGAATTGATCCAATTTGAAAAGAATGAAGTTTGGGTCTTGGTCCCTAGGCCCTCTAACATCAATGTTATTGGGACCAAGTGGATATTTAAGAATAAATCTGATGAACAAGGCAAAATTATAAGGAACAAAGCACGTCTAGTGGCTCAGGGTTACACTCAATTAGAGGGTGTGGACTTTGATGAGACTTTTGCCCCGGTAGCCCGCATTGAGTCCATTAGACTGCTATTAGCAATCTCATGCTATTTAAAAATCACTCTACATCAAATGGATGTAAAAAGTGCGTTCCTAAATGGTTTTTTAAATGAGGAAGTGTTTGTTGAGCAACCAAAGGGGTTTGAGGATCCCCATAAGCTAAATCATGTTTTTAAGTTGAAAAAGGCACTCTATGGTCTGAAACAAGCCCCACGTGCTTGGTATGGAAGACTGACAGAGCACCTTATTCAAATTGGCTTTAAAAGGGGAGAGGTTGATAAAACTTTGTTTATTTTGAAAAACAAAAGGGATATTCTCGTGGCCCAGATTTATGTGGATGACATAGTCTTTGGGTCTACTCCTAAAACTATGATTAATATGTTTACTGAGAGTATGACATCCACATTTGAAATGAGCATGGTTGGGGAATTGAAATTCTTTCTTGGTCTACAAATATCTCAAACTAATGAAGGAATGATAGGCAGCTTGCTGTACCTTACAGCGAGCCGCCCCGATATCATGTTTAGTGTTTGCCTCTGTGCTAGGTATCAGGCTGACCCCAAGGTATCCCACTTAACTGCAGTTAAACGTATAATTAGATATGTGAGTGGTACCACAACTCTGGGGTTAAGCTATACGAGGGACACAAACACGAATCTAGTTGGGTTTAGTGATTCAGACTGGGCTGGGAGCACTGATGATAGAAAAAGCACCACGGGTGGGTGTTTTTATCTTGGGAATAATCTTGTGTCTTGGTTTAGTAAGAAACAAAACTGTGTTTCTTTATCAACTGCTGAATCTGAATACATCGCAGTTGGTAGCTGTTGTACCAAATTATTATGGATGAATCAAATGATAAAAGATTATGGTCTTAAAAGTGAAACCTTGATGGTATATTGTGATAGTCTAAGTGCTCAGAACATTGCCAAGAATCCTGTACAACACTCTCGAACCAAGCACATAGATATTAGACATCATTTTATTAGAGATCTCGTTGAACAAAAAATCATTACTTTGGAACATGTAAGTACAACGGATCAACTTGCTGATATCTTTACTAAAGCGTTGGATTTCGAGATATTTTCTTCCCTTAAGAAGTCTCTTGGATTGTGTCTTACCAGTTGACTGCACAACTGTGCGGACAACTGTCTGCATTTCTGTATAATGGTATAATACAGTTAACAAAAAAATAAAATAAAAAAATAATGCATTCATTCTAGCACGATTGTCTCTTGTGATCACTTGTTCTTCTTCTAGTTCATTGACTTTGTGTTCCGACCCTTAAATGTGAGACCATTCTTAAGCGTGACAATAAAAATTGTCATGATTAATTCCTGCGTGTTGTTTATCATGGAGTGGGCATTTAATTTTGTTGCGGGGAAAAAAAGCTGCCTCCAATCTTTGAAGTTACTACCCATTTAAGCAAAAAGCTGAAGTGTTTCAATACATAACTTGGGAATCAGTGTAACACTGTATTGAGAGAGTGAATAGCTCCTCCCGCTGCTAATTCTTATTCATAAGCCTTAAAATGGGAATGTTCTAGAGGCTACATGATTGAAGGTGAATCTCATTGAATTTCTGTGTGTTGGAACCGAGTCAAGAACTGAGTTGATCATACTATGTCACACCAAAATTGAGACAATCTTCACATGTGTGTTTAGGCATATTTTCGCTTAAGTTTTTTTTTTATTTCTTTGGTATTTAAATCAGCAAATTGAACTGTTCTCCTTCTTGTTACAAATTTAGTGATTTCATGTGTTTATCGATAATCCAATAACGTGATGTTCGAATTTCATGCAGGGAGTGAATTTTCTTTTTCATGTGGGATAATGGATTCTGTGGAAATATGGCAAGTTTATTTTGAGTAACTGAGATTTTCACAATGTTTATCAAGATCTCTCTTGTGAAATCACAATCCCAGTCTTATTTGGATTTTTAAAAGGGTGTCCAGCACTAAAAAGGAGCCACAATTCTTTTTCTCCCTCATTCAGTGCACCGGGTTGTGTCTGAGTTCTTTCCCTCCTGGATATTACTCTTGTCTTGTCAACTGTAAGGTCACACCTCCCTCCTCATAAGTACCGTCAACTACTTCTTTCCCTCCTCATCAGAAATTTCTTCTCATTATTTTTCTTTCTCTCTCAAAGTTGCTGTTCAAAGTTCATTACACCGGGTTTGTGTTTACAATTTGTGCAGAAAATCTCCATGGCAGCTTCGTCTTCACCAGCTCCGGTGCTCACCTCTTGTGTCGCTATTGTCGCCGACTTAATCAATGTCCCACAATCTGATTTGGAGGTCGATCCTCGATTTCTAGGGTTGCCGGAGCATGCAATCGACGTCGATAACTCTCTCCAGGTTTCAGCCTTGTCCAAAGCTCGCAAAGTCATGGCTCCCGGGTCTCGCCGTTCCGACCGTCTTCAAAAAATTGGGAACAGGGGCCTCTTCTGGGTCCTTCAAACCCGATGTAGTTCGTGCCACCATGGATGCCGAGGCAAGAAAAAAGGCGAAATCATCAGCCAAGGGTGGTTCCCGTCGACGATTGATTTTAGTAGAATCAGAGGAAGAAGAACCTCCGTCTTCTCCGGCGCCGGCAACTAATGCCGACGATTTTGATGAGGATGTGCCGGTGGTGACTCTATTCCGGGCAACAAGGGCGAGAAAAGGTACTCCGTTCAAAAATCCACCTCTGTCTACGTCATCTCCGAAAATTCCTAGGGTTCAAACCCGAAGTGCTAAAAGGAAGGTTCTGGAAACTTCCATGCAAGAAGAGGGGTCCACATCTCAGCATGAAGATTCTAGTGACAAAGATGTTGAGGTTGACTCTGAGGAAACCCCATCCGAGCAAGAGGGCCCACGCCGTGTTCGTCAGTATGCATCTTCTGGGGTCAAGGCATCTGACATGTCAACTGTGAGGAAAACTGTAGGTTCATCTCAGCCTGCAGTTGGACAGTCAAGGGGTTCGGCTGGAAAATCAAAACGGGTACGTAAATCCTCTTCTTTCATTCCCAGTGTCCCCTTTAATCTAGACCTTCCCCATGATCCAAAGTTTTATTATCCTTCTTCTGCTGAGCGTTTTGCAAAATATTTCAAAAGAAAATTTTCTGTTGAGAGGGTAAAGGATGATCGTAGTTTTGGGAAGTTGTTCTTGTTTGATTTTCTGAGTGAAAGAAAACTGGTCAAATCCTTATCGTTTGCTAAAGCCTTCTCTCGTCAAGTAGTGACTGAGTTTTATGCCAATCTCTCACGTGATGTGGCTCTGTCGGAATCCCCAAACTTCCACCACACTTTTATTTCTCTTCCTCCTCCGATAGTCTAACCCAAAACCATGTTTGCTCCGAATCGTTTCAATGACTGGCCTATGCCAGTTGACATTCCTGTTGACATGACATCTGCCAGTGCATCTGTTCCTCCAGTTCAGCCATCACTTCATTCATCAGATTCCTCCCAAGCTATTCTGCAGGCTCAAATTGATTCAGTAAGTGATCAGATTGCTGCTCACAAGGCAGATATATTAGCCAAACAGATTATCGTCTCTGGATTGGAGCAAACTCTAATTGAGCTTAGCCGGGCATTGCATGGTTCTAAACAAAAAGGGAGAGAGAACTTGCATGAAGGGGGAGCAGCTGATACAAATGCAGGGGGAGAGAATACAAATGCAGGGGGAGAAAATGCAGGAGCTATGGTAGTTGCTGGTCCAAGTGGGACTCAAGATGATGATCTGGAATTTTCTTTCGAAAGGGACATAGCCACTGCGGTTGAAGATGAAGTTCTTGGCGAAGACCTATATTCTGGACTTTAAAGTTTGTTTTTGTTTATTTTTTTTGGGGCAGTTTTTTATTTTCTGTTCTAGCTGGATATATATTGTTCTTGGGAAATATGTTTTTATTATTTTTTTGCAGGTTTTGTTCAGAACCACAAAGATAGGGGGAGATTGAAGAGTATGGGTATACTCGTCTTTTTCTTAGAGTATCTTTGTGATTCTGATTATGTAGAAAATATATGTAAATACGTAGTTAAATCTTAGTTTTATTTATTTGACTAACATACTAATACTTATCTTTGGTAAGTGGATATATTTTAGGTGTTTTATTTTAGGAATACTCTCATATGAAAAGAAGGATTTCTTGGAGTGTAAGGAGCGGCCAAGTCGTGTACAAATACAAGCCGACTCCTTCATTGTCAGTCACGGATTCTTAGCAAAATATTTAGAGAAAAGAGTTTCTTCAGGGAGTCTTATTGTTCTTAGTAGTTCTTGCAAAAGAACTCTAAGTTGTTGAATGTTTTAGTACGGTCTAGAGATTTAGATCGATTTGTTCTTTTGATATTTTTGTTTTCTTTCATTCGATTTGTACTCTGCAAATCGCTTTTAATATATGAAAGGTTCCAGCAAGTATTCTTGCTGAAGTTTTAATTGTTATTAAGTTCTTTATTTTCCGCTGCATATCTGATAACTGTTAAGACAACTGTCTGAACAACTGTTAGCACGTTTGAATACACAGTTGTTCACACAGTTGGTCAGTTTCCAGAACAGTCCTAGCCGCCTTAATATCTTTCAACCCTCACTTGCAAAAAGACTGAACTACCCTCTTATAACTAACATATAAGAGTCATTTTTTTTTCATTTTTTTCAACTTTTAAGAAAAAAATATAATATTATTCGGTCAAATCCCGGTCAAACTCTTATAACTGACATATAAGACCAACAGTTAACATATAAAAGCCATACTGTAACACCCCGAAAAATCTATTTCCATAAATGTCAAAATGTAACAATTTACAACTCTAAAATAATATACATCTCCAAAATGCTAAAGACGGAACACCAATAATATCACGATCGAACCTCAAATAATTTGCAACTGCTACAGAACTCGGCAAAATACATAATAGAATCTCAAAGTCAGTAATTATCTGTTCTGGAAATTGGCAACATTTGTAAGCCTTAAATAAGTCAATACACAACTTGTGTTAAGCTAGTCACCAAGTTAAAATCCTCAAACTAACTACACCTCATGCTAAACACAACTTGCTGCCAACAAAAATTTCCATGCAAGGCCACGTCAATTTTAATACATCTGTTGTCAATAAGAAGCACAAGTCACACATGGGGTCCACCACTTGACAAAATCAATTCAATTTCATAAACTCCAACCGTCCCCATAATTTCTTATTTTTTATTTTCAATTTTTTTTCCGATCCGTCCCAAAACGTCGTACTTAATTTTAATTTCGGGATGTCAATTTTTGTTTTCAATTTTTTTTCAAATTTTAGGGAAAAAATATAATATTATTCGATCAAATCCCGGTCAAACTCTTATAACTGACATATAAGACCAACAATAAACATATAAGAGTCAATTTTATTTCATTTTTTTTTCAACTTTTAGGAAAAAAATAAAATATTATTAAGTCAAATCCCGGTCAAACTCTTATAACTAACATATAAGACTAATAATTAACATATAAGAGTAAAAAAAAAATCATTTTTTTCGACTTTTTAGAAAAAATATATAATATTATTCGGTCAAATCCCGGTCAAACTCTTATACTGACATATAAAACCAATAATAACATACAAGAGCCTTTTTTTTTAATTTTTAATAAACAAATATAATATTATTCGGTCAAATCCTCGTCAAACTCTTATAAATGACATATAAGACCAATAATTAACATATAAGAGTCATTTTTTTCTCACTTTTTAGAAAAAAATTAATATTATTCGGTCAAATCCCGGTCAAACTCTTATAACTGACATATAAGACCAATAATTAACATATAAAAGTAAAAAAAAATCAATTTTTTTCAACTTTCAAGAAAAAAATTAATATTATTCGGTCAAATCCCGGTCAAACTCTTATAACTGACATATAAGTCCAACAATTAACATATAACAGTCAATTGTTTTTCACTTTTTCCAACTTTAAAAAAAAAATTCGGTCAAATCCGGGTCAAACTCTTTTAACTGACACATAAGACATGTCTACCTCTTATAATTAATATATAAAAGTAAAAAAAAATCACTTTTTTCAATTTTGTTTTTACAAAAAAAAAGTTAATATTATTTGGTCAAACTCGGTCAAAACTCTTATAATTAGTGTATAAGACCAATTCTGTTGGGTTTCGATCAAACATGCGCAGCGGAATTTAGCATTTAAAATTTTGAAACCCAAAGCCATGAATCCGTTCATATGATTAAATCAAATACGACATAAGAATAAAGGAATAAACTAACCCTTGATGGCTATCAAATTCTCTTGGTCTTTGGTGGAGGTTTGAAGACTTGATCACGATCACAAAGCTTGAACACGAACTTTGAAGATGATGATTTTCACCCTCTAGCGGTATCCACACTTCGAACGAATATCAAAGGAGCTTCTTTGATCTTGGTAGCTAGACCAAATTGTGAAACACTTTTTCACAATCAAAAGAACTATATGGAATTTATTTTGTGTATTATTTTGTTCCTCAACCAAGAATGTCTTGGAACAAAATAAACCCTCTCTCAAACTCTTTGAGACTCACAAAATTATATGCTTTGAGTGCTGGCCGAATTTGATCTTTTATACACAAGTATGACCTATTCCAAATACGAAACTTGTGTCAAAATCCGTCCAAAATTCGTTTCCTAATCAAATTAGGAATCTGCCACCCGACAGTATTGTGCGGCCGCCCAAAACCCTCTGTGCGGTCGCACAACTATCTGAAACAAAACTGGTACAAAAATGGGCTAAGTGTGCGGCCGCCCAGTCCATACTGTGCGGTCGCCCACTTCCCTAGAATGTCCAGAATTTCCAAAATTCCAATGTAGTCCTTTTAAAGATTCGTTCTATTGTGTGTGACCCTCTAGGATTATACTAAGTTGGCAATGGGTTCAAACATGAAACCATAAGATATGATTAGGTTCTAGCAAACCGTCATACCTACCCAAATAGTATAACTAGATACAAGTTCGCATTCCTTTAGAATATGTCATAATCCTTTGTCCACGATATCATTGAACACAAGTCATGGTCAAAGAGTCAACTTGTTTTGTTCAATACTTTCTCGATTCCGAATGTGTTGATAATCCAAATGACATTGATCCAATCAATTCATTTGAGTCCGGCCGAACATTTCATCAACATCATTCCTACGAGAGGCCCAAGCTTGACATCTCTCCGAGGAGGGACAAATCCATTTAGCTTATTATTCTTCCCTACGTGAATCCGATTATGCCAATCATACCCTTTATAACTACTCGGTTAAAAGTAGCGTTTGAATATTTCAAACATAATGTTCATCAAGTGGAAGACTATAATAACTTCATGTCTAAGGATTCAAATGACATAACTAATATGAGATATATATATGACATAGACCATGAAATAAATCTCATAAAGCGGGTCATGTCCAGTACCTTGTTCCAAACAAGTACCCATAAATCTAACATGATCATCCCATGATCATTTAGCCTTTATACTAGTGCTTAACAAGTACTAGGGATGGAGATTATTATAAGTAAACATGAACAACAATAATAATCAAAACATCTCTTTATTGATATGAAATAAATGATAACAATTACAACGTTTATTAAACGTGCCTAGGGCACCACTACCAACAATCTCCCACTTGCTCTAGGCCCAATCTCCCATGTATCTAATACCCATGGACCTAACACGACCATCATGTTTGGCTTGTGGAAGTCCCTTTGTTAGCGGGTCCCCAACATTGTCATCAGTAGGTACTCTGCATATATTTACGTCTCCCCTATCAACGATCTCTCGAATGATATGAAAACGCCTAAGTATGTGTTTGTATTTCTGATGTGCTCTTGGTTCCTTTGCTTGAGCAATAGCACCATTATTATCACAATAAAGGTCTATTGGATTAACAATACTAGGAACCACTTCAAGTTCAGTTATGAACTTCTTAATCCAAACAGCTTCCTTTGCAGCATCCGATGCAGCAATATACTCAGCTTCTGTTGTAGAATCAGCGGTTGTACTTTGCTTGGAACTCTTCCAGCTTACAGCTCCACCATTTAACATAAACACAAAACCCGATTGCGATCGGCTATCATCTTTGTCAGTTTGGAAGCTTGCATCCGTGTAAGCATTTACAACGAGATCATCTTCCATTCCTCCATAGACCAAAAACGAGTCTTTAGTTCTTCTCAAGTACTTAAGAATCGCTTTTACAGCTATCCAGTGATTTTCGCCAGGGTCGGATTGGTATCTACTTGTCATGCTCAAAGCATAAGATACATCCAGCCTAGTACAAATCATGGCATACATGATAGACCCAATTGCCGAAGCATATGGAACATCATTCATTTTCTCACGCTCATCGTTTGTCTTAGGACATTGAGTCTTGCTTAGAGAAACTCCATGTAACACGGGCAAGGTGCCTCTCTTAGAATTTTTCATACGGAATCTTCTAATGACCTTGTCAATGTATGTACTTTGGCTTAAACCAAGTAGCCTCCTTGATCTATCTCTATAGATCTTAATGCCAAGAATATATGCGGCTTCACCCATATCTTTCATTGCGAAGCACTTTCCTAACCAAGTCTTCACAGACTGAAGTGTAGGAATGTCGTTTCCAATGAGCAATATGTCATCCACGTATAAAATAAGGAATAGCACTATGCTCCCACTAATCTTCTTGTATACACAAGGCTCATCTTTGTTCTTGATGAATCCAAACTCTTTGACCGATTCATCAAAACGGAGATTCCAACTCCTTGAAGCTTGCTTCAACCCATAGATGGATCTTTGCAATTTGCATACCTTAGAATCTTGTTCAAAACCTTCTGGTTGTGTCATATACACATCCTCTTGGAGTTTTCCATTCAGGAAAGCGGTTTTGACGTCCATCTGCCATATTTCATAGTCATGATATGCGGCAATGGCAAGCAAAATTCTTATAGACTTGATCATTGCTACGGGTGAAAAGGTCTCATCATAGTCAATACCATGAACTTGCCTATAACCCTTCGCTACAAGCCTAGCTTTGTAAGTATGCACCTTCCCATCCATGTCAGTCTTCTTCTTGAAGACCCATTTGCATCCTATGGTTTTTACACCTTCGGGCGCATCAATCAAATTCCAAACTTGATTGTCTTGCATGGATTGCAATTCGGATTCCATGGCTCCAAGCCACTTGTCCGAATCAAGAGAAGACATCGCCTCTTGGTAGGTTGACGGTTCATCAATCTCAATGATTTCTACCTCATTACTATCCGTTACGAGAAATCCATATCTCTCGAGCTCGGATCGTAACCTACTAGATCTGTGAGATGCTTGTGTATTTTGAACAGATTCCACAACTCCTTGTGGTTCTTGTTCTTGTTCCACTATTGGTTCAATGTTATTTTCTGGGTCTCGAATTTCTTCAAGATTTATTTTACTCCCACTGATTTCTTTGGAGAGAAACTCTTTCTCTAGAAAGACACCAGTTCGGGCAACAAACACTTTGTTGTCCTCTCGGTTGTAAAAGTAATATCCTTTAGTTTCCTTAGGATATCCCACGAAAATACATTTATCAGATTTGTGTGCTAGTTTGTCAGAGATAAGTCTCTTGACATAAACTTCGCAACCCCAAATCCTCATGAAAGATAAACTAGGTTTCTTTCCACTCCACATCTCATATGGAGTCTTTGGAACCGATTTAGTTGGAACTTGATTTAGTGTGAAAGCAGCGGTTTTCTAGGGCGTAACCCCAAAAGGATATTGGAAGATCAACTTGACTCATCATTGATCGAACAATGTCTAACAAAGTCTGATTTCTCCTCTCAGACACACCATTCCATTGTGGTGTTCCAGGTGGAGTCAATTGTGAAACTATTCCACAATTCTTTAGATGATCATCAAATTCTTGACTCAAGTATTCACCAACACGATCTGATCGAAGTGCCTTTATACTTTTGCCAAGTTGTTTTTCTACTTCATTTTGAAATATTCTAAATATCTCGAATGCTTCACTTTTATGTTTCATTAGGTAAACATACCCAAATCTACTATAATCGTCAGTGAAGGTTATGAAGTATTGAAATCCTCCCCTAGCATTGCTACTTAATGGTCCGCATACATCGTAATGTATCAACCCCAATAAGTCGCTTGCCCTTTCACCCAACTTGGTAAAAGGTGTCTTAGTCATTTTTCCAAGAAGACACGACTCACAAGTATCATATGACTCTAAGTCACATGAACCCAAAAGTCCGTCCCCATGGAGTTTTGAGATACGCTTCTCATTAATATGACCAAGACGTCAATGCCACAAATAAGTATGATTTTCATCATTAGGTTTAGATTTCTTATTTACATGATAGACATTATTTTCATTCTTGACATCCAAGATATAAAGGCCATTAAATGAATTAGCAATACCATAAAGCACATCATTTAAATAAATAGAAAATTTCTTTTTCTCAATAAGAAACTTAAAACCTTCATTATCCAAACAAGAAATTGAAATAATATTTCTGCTTAAATCCGGAACATAATAACAATTGTTCAAAACAAGAATTAATCCGGAAGGTAAAGTGACTTCATAAGTCCCTACGGCTAATGCAGCAACTCTTGCTCCATTCCCCACACGTAGATCTACTTCACCTTCTTTAAGCAGTCTCCTATTCTTTAATCCCTGCACATTTAGACAAATGTGAGAACCACATCCGGTATCCAATACCCAAGAATCAGTGGTAGAAAGGAGAATATCTATCATATAGATACCTGAAGTCGACGCAGCCTTGCTGCTCTTCTTCTTCTTTTGCTCTTCCAAGAAAGCCTTGCAATTACGTTTCCAATGACCAATTTCTTGACAATGGAAACAGATTGCATCCTTTTGTGAATCGGGTTTGCCTCAGAAGCCTTGGCAACCTTTGCCTTGCTTATCTTGGGTTTGACAACTTTCTTACCCTTTCCTTTGGCACTAGCCTTCTTCCCATCATGAACAAGAGCACGGGAGAACCTTTCTCCACAATTTTCATCTCTGCAGTTTTGAGCATCCCATGCAACTCAAAGAGATTCTTTGTAACACCCATCGAATTTCTTGTTAAATATTTGACATACTTGTTAAATTCTTGAACTTGCATGTTATGTGTTAGTTTTACTTGGGTTAAATTTTTTAACTGCTTTAAATAGTTAAGGTGGTTAAATGTCTAGTTTTGACTTTTGGGTCATTTGTGAAAATTTGACTTTAGGGGCCTTTTTGTTAAAAGTGAAACTTGAGGGGCCTAAGTGTCATTTTTGAAAGTTGTAAGTATATCTTCCTTTTCTTTCTCTGAGAAAGCATTCTCAAAGTTTCTTACGCTCCCTCTGTGTGAAAATAAAAAGCTAGGGTTTGGATTTTCCCTATTCCCGACTCCTCGAGCTTAATTATCCCTCCGTTCTTGATTCTGATCCCGGATTAATATTCGTGGCGTTGAATAGAGCGTTCCAGGCCGAACAGAAATAAGTTTGGGTCAACTTGAATTTTGACTAGGTAAGTTATTAGCTCCCCTTACTTGTAATAACATGCATAAATGTTATTCTCAATACTTGTGGTTGTTAATTTTGTGTTTGGGGTGATTTTTGTGGTACTTGTAAATTTGGGACAAAAGGAGTAAATTTCCCCTGTGTAGCATATTGAAAGAACTTGGATTAAGTAAATTGGGCATGTTAGTGTATTTTGGAGTTGTTAACTTGTTGGTAAAAAGTTACTCCTACGTTTTGGGACGGACAATTCTTAAACTGGGAAAGAAATGAGAATTTCGCATTTTAGTATACTGTGCGACCGCACAAAAATTAGTGTGCGACCGCACATCTTTCTGAAGGATTTTTCAAAGAAATTGACATGCTTGTGTGCGGCCGCACAGTCCATTTTGGGCGACCGCACAGTCGTCTGAAAAACAAAGATTTTGTTTAAAGTTTGGATAAGTTGGAAGTAACCCTAGTTAAGGTATATAACCTTAGTATAAGATGTCCTAGCAAGTGTTGTGATACTTTAGGGGCATCAGACTTGGTCTTAAACATGTATACTCATTAGATTAAAATGAGAACATAAGTATAAGAGTAGTATCTCTTCTTTATGTCTTGAAAGTGCTATGAACAAGCACTAATGTGTTATACTTGTTGTGAATCCGATGATTGTGTACCTTAGAGGCATTAGCATAAGGTCTTAGACTTGAACATCCTAAGAATAGGATTGGGATTTGGTAAGAGTAAAAGTATAACTCTTATACTTGTTTGAATGTCCAAAGATTGGGATATAACTTGAAGTATAAGACATTAAAATCTTGTACGTGATTTGAACATCCAAAGAATTGGATTAAGACTTGAAGTATAAGATAATAAAATCTTGTACATGACTTGACACCAATACATATGTATGGTAGTGAACTTGAAAGTACTATAAACAAGCACTAACGTGTATGAGACATGTTCTTGTTGTGTATATGCAAACATTGCATACATTTGCTTGATACAAGGTGACTTCTTGATTACTTGAAGCATGTTCCTTGTTGAGCTAGTCCACTATATTTGGATTAGTTCTTCTCCCGTTGTTCAAGTAAATATCTACTTGTACTTTCTTGTGTGAGTCCAGCTGGTTCTCCTTGCTTGTTCGAAAATGTATAGGTTCACGCTTGTCGCGAGAGCTGGGGTTTAAGTGACAATCGGGTCCCTATGTATTTCCGCCCGACCCCTTACTACCGGCCATAGTAAGGGCATAGCTTCCTTAGTTGGAGCAATAAGCCTGACTTAAGTGAATGCTAAATTCCCGTCCCGAACACCTCATGAATAATCATGAGTACTGATATTGAGAATGACACTGGTTACCGGGTCTTCTGATATATACTGAATAATCAGTTCCTGTTATTGATCGTGATGTCAAAGTAATACAAGCTTCGACAACAATGGTATTCTTGGGAGGAATAAGGAAGGAAGCAATATCCTTATAACTTGCTTGTTTAGCTTATGTGCTAATTGATGAGTGGATTATCCTTTCATATACTTGTTACTTGATGATACTTGAGATATGATTATTTGAGTATCTACTTGAATTGCATGATAACATGTCATGTAGTTGCATCTAATAGCTTACTGAGATTTATCTCACCCTTTATTTGTTCCCTCCCCAGGAAAGGAAGGATAGTTGCGCAGTGAGGCTCGACATAGTTGGGAGCTTGCTTCGCAGGTCGTGATTATTTTGGGGCTTGTGTCCTTTTACACTTGGTGAGGATGATGTATTGGGTTTTGTATAACTCCTTATTTTGGGGTAGACAGTCTTGTTCAGTTCTTGTTGTCACTAGACATCTTGTATAGTACTCTTAATGCCAGCTTATGTGCTAGGCATGTTTTCCGCTGTGTATGTATTAAGTTTGGTTTTGAATTTTTCTAGTATAGCTCCTTACTCTAGAGTATATATATCATGTCAGTTTGTTTAAACAAATGTCATTAAGTTTCTTGTTTAAGTTTCTTGTTTCCCGTTAGGCACTCCATCCAGGTTTCGAGGTTCTATTAGGGGATCCCGGGCCTGGGGGCGTGTCAGGTTGGTATCAGAGCCTGGTTGCTTTCCTTCATTCATTCCACTAATGATTTCTGCAATTCAGAATCAATTACCTGTGCTTCTTTGATCTGTTGGAGTAAATCTGAAGTAGCTTTTATATTCGCAAACATAACTCCATGATTTGATTCACAAGGACTCCAATCACACAAGTCTTCAAACATCTTCCATCCACGAATCATCAAGCAAGAAATATAGTCTTTCGGCTCAGTGCATCTGCCACAACATTTGCTTTTCCTGATGATAGAGGATAGTACAATCATGATCCTTCAATTTCTCCATCCATCTACGCTGTCTCATATTAAGCTCTTTTTGAGAAAACAACTTCAAACTTTTATGATCGGTAAAGACTTCAAATTTTGGTTCCATACAAGTAATGCCTCCATTTATTCAAAGCAAAAATAATCGCAGCCAATTCTAAATCATGAGTAGGATAATTCTTTTCATAAGGAGATAATTTTTGAGAGCATAAGCTATTACCTTGCCATCTTGCATTAGAACACAACCCAATCCTTCTTTAGAAGCATCAGTATAAACCATGAAATGCTCAGAACCATTAGGCAAAGCCAAGACTGGAGCTGTAGTCAAACGCCTTTTCAACTCCTGAAAACTTGCTTCACATTTGTCATTCCACTCAAAAGAAATAGTTTTTTCGAGTCATATTAGTCAATGGAGTAGAAATCTTGGAGAATCCCTCAATGAACCTCCGATAATAACTAGCCAAGCCCAAGAAACTACGGATCTCTGTCACTGTAGTTGGCCTTTTCCAGTTAACAACTGCTTCAACTTTGGAAGGATCTACTGCAATACCAGTAGCAGACACAACATGCCCCAAGAATGAAACTTCTTCTAACCAGAAAGCACATTTGCTGAATTTTGCAAATAGTTGTTTCTCACGAAGAACTTGTAATACTATTCTGAGATGGTGTCCATGCTCAGCCCGTGACTTAGAATACACAAGAATATCATCAATGGATATCACCACGAAGCAATCAAGATATGACTTGAAGATACGGTTCATCAAATCCATAAATACAGCTGGAGCATTTGTCAAACCGAATGGCATAACAATAAATTCATAATGCCCATACCTGGTACGGAAAGCTGTCTTTGGTATATCCTCAGATCTGATTTTCAACTGATGATAACCACTTCTCAAGTCAAGCTTCGAATACACTACTGAACCCTGAAGCTGATCAAACAAGTCATCAATATGAGGTAACAGATATTTATTCTTGATAGTTACCTGATTAAGATCTCTGTAATCAATACACAATCGCAGAGTCCCATCTTTCTTTCTGACAAATAACACTGGTGCACCCCACGGTGATACACTAGGCCTGATAAAGCCCCTTTCAAGCAATTCCTCAAGCTGTGTTTTTAACTCTCTCAACTCAGCTTGAGTTCTGTATTGAGTTATTACCAGGTACAGCACCAATCTCTAAAGCACCTTATAGAATGGAAAAGAATCCTCGACTCCTCGAGCTTAATTATCCCTCCATTCGTGATTCTGGTCCCGGATAAATATTCGTGGCGTTGAATAGAGCGTTCCAGACCGATCAGAAATTTATTTTGGTCAACTTGATTTTTGACTAGGTAAGTTATTAGCTCCCCCTTACTTGTAATAACATGCATATATTTTATTCCCGCTACTTGTTCTTGTTAAAATTGTGTTTTGAGCAATTTTTGTGATACTTGTAAATTTGGGACAAAGGGAGTATTCGTATGAACATAGACTTGCAAAGTATCCTGGGAAAGTTAGAAAAATTGTACTCCTATTCGTGAGACGGTAAAATAGTAACTTGATTTAAATATTATTAGAAAAATTGTATCATTATTTGTGGTACGGGGAAATGAATGGAAGTATCCCTAAATGTTTATAGTAGTATATTATAAAATTGTACTTATACTTTTGGGGACGGAGAAATATTAAATTGGAATAAAAGGAATTTGTCCTATTATTTATGGGACGGTAAAAGAAATGAATTGGGCTTGAAATAGGAGTTCTAAACTTGTTAGTATACTCCTGAGAATGTTAGGAGTGTTAGTTAAATGTTACTCCTACGTGTGGGACGGAGAATTAATGAAACTTGAATTCAGGGGAAAAGGGCCAAAATTTCTACCGCACGGTCGTGCGCCTTTATTTGGCCCGGTCGTGCCAAAATGTTACCTTTAGGCAAATTCCCTCGTCAGTGATAGCACGGTCGTGCCAAATTGTAGAGCACGGTCGTGCCAGGGCTGAGCACGGTCATGTGCCTTTATTGGGCACGGTCGTGCCGAAAATGAATTTTGTGTGAAAATCCCTCGGCAGTGTTAGCACGGTCGTGCGCCTTTTATGGGCACGGTCGTGCCGAAAATGAAGTTTGGGTAAAAACCTCTCGACCTTGATAGCACGGTCGTGCCATTTTTGCACGCGCGGTCGTGCCAAGTGGAAATCCTGATTTTCCTTCTTGACTTGTTTCCTCCATAACTTTCTATAGGAAAGTCGGAATCAAGATCCGAAAGAAGTTGAATAACCTAGACTTAGAGGGCTATTCAAAGAATAAATTAATGGGGTTTTAAAGTAATTGTCTAGAGCACCTAGATAGGTGTTTTAGGACATTGAACTTGAGTATAAGAGTATGAATGCTCTTTATTGTGTCTTGGAATCAAAGTTTGTGTACCTTAGGGGTATAAAACAATGTTTTGAACGTGAACATCCTAAGAATAGGATTGAGAATTGGTAAGAGTAAAGTTTATAACTCTTATACATGATTGAATGTCCAAAGATTGGCATTATTACTTGAATATAAGATAATAAGGTATATAACCTTAGTATAAGATGTCCTAGCAAGTGTTGTCTTTAGGGGCATCAGACTTGGTCTTAAATATGTATACTCATTAGATTAAAATGAGAACATAAGTATAAGAGTAGTATCTCTTCTTTATGTCTTGAAAGTGCTATGAACAAGCACTAATGTGTTATACTTGTTGTGAATCCGATGATTGTGCACCTTAGAGGCATTAGCATAAGGTCTTAGACTTGAACATCCTAAGAATAGGATTGGGATTTGGTAAGAGTAAAAGTATAACTCTTATACTTGTTTGAATGTCCAAAGATTGGGATATAACTTGAAGTATAAGACATTAAAATCTTGTACGTGATTTGAACATCCAAAGAATTGGATTAAGACTTGAAGTATAAGATAATAAAATCTTGTACATGACTTGACACCAATACATATGTATGGTAGTGAACTTGAAAGTACTATAAACAAGCACTAACGTGTATGAGACATGTTCTTGTTGTGTATATGCAAACATTGCATACATTTGCTTGATACAAGGTGACTTCTTGATTACTTGAAGCATGTTCCTTGTTGAGCTAGTCCACTACATTTGGATTAGTTCTTCTCCCGTTGTTCAAGTAAATATCTACTTGTACTTTCTTGTGTGAGTCCAGCTGGTTCTCCTTGCTTGTTCGAAAATGTATAGGTTCACGCTTGTCGCGAGAGCTGGGGTTTAAGTGACAATCGGGTCCCTATGTATTTCCGCCCGACCCCTTACTACCGGCCATAGTAAGGGCATAGCTTCCTTAGTTGGAGCAATAAGCCTGACTTAAGTGAATGCTAAATTCCCGTCCGAACACCTCATGAATAATCATGAGTACTGATATTGAGAATGACACTGGTTACCGGGTCTTCTGATATATACTGAATAATCAGTTCCTGTTATTGATCGTGATGTCAAAGTAATACAAGCTTCGACAACAATGGTATTCTTGGGAGGAATAAGGAAGGAAGCAATATCCTTATAACTTGCTTGTTTAGCTTATGTGCTAATTGATGAGTGGATTATCCTCTCATATACTTGTTACTTGATGATACTTGAGATATGATTATTTGAGTATCTACTTGAATTGCATGATAACATGTCATGTAGTTGCATCTAATAGCTTACTGAGATTTATCTCACCCTTTATTTGTTCCCTCCCCAGGAAAGGAAGGATAGTGCGCAGTGAGGCTCGACATAGTTGGGAGCTTGCTTCGCAGGTCGTGATTATTTTGGGGCTTGTGTCCTTTTACACTTGGTGAGGACGATGTATTGGGTTTTGTATAACTCCTTATTTTGGGGTTGACAGTCTTGTTCAGTTCTTGTTGTCACTAGACATCTTGTATAGTACTCTTAATGCCAGCTTATGTGCTAGGCATGTTTCCGCTGTGTATGTATTAAGTTTGGTTTTGAATTTTCTTGTCTAGAACTCGTGTTGTGAGCTAGTATAGCTCCTTACTCTAGAGTATATATATCATGTCAGTTTGTTAAACAAATGTCATTAAGTTTCTTGTTAAGTTTCTTGTTTCCCGTTAGGCACTCCATCCAGGTTCGAGGTTCTATTAGGGGATCCCGGGACCTGGGGGCGTGTCATTCTTATCCATTCCATGCATGTTATAATTCATTACAAACTGATTATAACTTTTAGGCAATGAATTAAGAATGAGATCCGTGGCTAGCTCCAATGGGATTGGATAGCCAAGTTTCTCAAGGTGCTCTACATAACCTTTCATTTTAAGAAAGTGAGGACTCAATTGTTGCCCTTCATTCATTTTACTAGTAGTGAATGCAACAATGGTCTTGTACCTCTCTTGCCTAGCTTGGTCTTGAAACATGGTTCTCAACTCCACGCCTATCTCATAGGCTTCCAAATGTTCCAAACTTTGTTGGAGTTTTGAACACATAGCGGCAAGCATGAGACAACTTACATCTCTAGAATCATTACGATGTTTCTTGTAATTGTCTCTTTCTACCCTAGGGGCAGTAGGCGGTGGTTCAGCGGGGAGAGGCCCATCGAGAATGTACAACTTATCTTCTTGCCTAAGAACGATTCTTATGCTACGGATCCAATCCATAAAGTTGGTACCATTCTCTTCGAGCTTATCCTTCTCAAGGATTGATCGCAACGACATTGATTGAGTGTTATTAGTCATTATCTACAAATATGCAAAAATTTCCAAATTTAATAAGTACCGTTTTTCATTAAAGAGATAAATAATGTATTTTTCAAACAAAATACTCCCACTAAATTATACAACCTTCATATACATCCAATGTATAATATAATTTAAATGGGTTAAGATCCAACTTTAATTAATTTCAAGTCCGCTAAGGCGGATTACACAAAATCAAATTAATTAGGTAGACAACTCTTGTCAATCATATCTCATATGACTCTTAGTTCCTTTTATGAGATTCTTTAAGAAATCCAATTTCAAAAAGCATGTTAAACCTCATCTTTGCCTAGGCCCAAAACTGTTTTGACGCCCAATTAAGTCTAACCATTTTAAACGCACAGTTAATGTGTCCCGCTAGGGCGTGCCCACACTATCTATCTTGCTCATACATAAACAAATTTAATGCATCTCGCTAGGGCGAATCTACATTAAAATCACTCATGTACTAACAAGTGTTTTAATCATGGCATGGCAATAAAAGACTTAAAACTTTCTTTGAAGGTTCATCACATATAGCATATAACACATTTATGAGCACATAATATAAACATGTTACACATCAAGTTTAGCCACTAAATTAATCCCATTAATTTAAGCATGATATTTATGTGTCATTAGTTTCTCTATAATTATGAGGATGGGACTATTTCAACTTCGGTCATTATCTCCAAATCAAGACAACAAGAAGTGCGGTCGAACTAAGCCATTAGGCAACCACAATCCCGCACTAATTCAAGAAACCAAGAAAGTAGTCCATGTGGCCGAAACTAAGCAATAGATGGTCTCGATGAACGTAGGCCAATTGCATTCACAATTCCACATGGATCTCCAATCATTGAATCAAGAACTTTGTTTCTCAATTTTAGCAATTATGAACTCTTCATAATTCTAACTTCGTTTTATCTTTGAAACTTTGATTGCGATCAAGTTTGGGAAACACAATCTCGATGAACGCAGATTAGCCATCCAAACCGTGAACCAATCTTAGAATCACAAGACTAAAACAAATAGAAAATCAAACCCCAAGATCCTCACATAAACCAACTACCCAAAACACATTCCAGATCAGCAAGTCTGGACTGGTTCTGTTACTGGTTTTGTTGGACCTCTCGAAAATTCCAAATTCTGATTTCAACCAAAATCAGACAATCTGATCCTTATGTGCGGCCGCCCAAAACTCACTGTGCGGTCGTCCAAACATGTGCGGCCGCCCAAGTGATTTTGTGCGGTCGCCCAAACTGATCAGAATGTACAGAATTTTGAAGTTCGAAAATTTTGTCTCAAAATTGTTTTTCCCCGATTATTAAAACTTTGATCCAATCAAAAATTAATAATCAACAATTCTGAATCCACCATAATTTATTTATTGCGATTGAATCGTGCGATTAAAGTTACAAAACGATAAACCACATAAAATCACAAAACACATAAACAACATATATTCCAATATTCAAATCATGCAAGGCACATAAACAATTTATATACACATAACATGATCTAGGTATTGAAATAATCAACATGAACGGGGCTCTGATACCACTGTTGGGTTTCGATCAAACATGCGCAGCGGAATTTAGCATTTAAAATTTTGAAACCCAAAGCCATGAATCCGTTCATATGATTAAATCAAATACGACATAAGAATAAAGGAATAAACTAACCCTTGATGGCTATCAAATTATCTTGGTCTTTGGTGGAGGTTTGAAGACTTGATCACGATCACAAAGCTTGAACACGAACTTTGAAGATGATGATTTTCACCCTCTAGCGGTATCCACACTTCGAACGAATATCAAAGGAGCTTCTTTGATCTTGGTTGCTAGACCAAATTGTGAAACACTTTTTCACAATCAAAAGAACTATATGGAATTTATTTTGTGTATTATTTTGTTCCTCAACCAAGAATGTCTTGGAACAAAATAAACCCTCTCTCAAACTCTTTGAGACTCACAAAATTATATGCTTTGAGTGCTGGCCGAATTTGGTCTTTTATACACAAGTATGACCTATTCCAAATAGGAAACTTGTGTCAAAATCCGTCCAAAATTCGTTTCCTAATCAAATTAGGAATCTGCCACCCGACAGTATTGTGCGGCCGCCCAAAACCCTCTGTGCGGTCGCACAACTATCTGAAACAAAACTGGTACAAAAATGGGCTACGTGTGCGGCCGCCCAGTCCATACTGTGCGGTCGCCCACTTCCCCAGAATGTCCAGAATTTCCAAAATTCCAATGTAGTCCTTTTAAAGATTCGTTCTATTGTGTGTGACCCTCTAGGATTATACTAAGTTGGCAATGGGTTCAAACATGAAACCATAAGATATGATTAGGTTCTAGCAAACCGTCATACCTACCCAAATAGTATAACTAGATACAAGTTCGCATTCCTTTAGAATATGTCATAATCCTTTTGTCCACGATACCATTGAACACAAGTCATGGTCAAAGAGTCAACTTGTTTTGTTCAATACTTTCTCGATTCCGAATGTGTTGATAATCCAAATGACATTGATCCAATCAATTCATTTGAGTCCGGCCGAACATTTCATCAACATCATTCCTACGAGAGGCCCAAGCTTGACATCTCTCCGAGGAGGGACAAATCCATTTAGCTTATTATTCTTCCCTACGTGAATCCGATTATGCCAATCATATCCTTTATAACTACTCGGTTAAAAGTAGCGTTTGAATATGTCAAACATAATGTTCATCAAGTGGAAGACTATAATAACTTCATGTCTAAGGATTCAAATGACATAACTAATATGAGATATATGTATGACATAGACTATGACATAAATCTCATAAAGCGGGTCATGTCCAGTACCTTGTTCCAAACAAGTACCCATAAATCTAACATGATCATCCCATGATCATTTAGCCTTTATACTAGTGCTTAACAAGTACTAGGGACGGAGATTATTATAAGTAAACATGAACAACAATAATAATCAAAACATCTCTTTATTGATATGAAATAAATGATAACAATTACAACGTTTATTAAACGTGCCTAGGGCACCACTACCAACAAATTCTCCTATCGAAAATTAAGCTAACAAAAACAAAAAATCTTGCATGAGCAGCTATAGTATTCAAATTTGTATCAAACTCCCAAGTTGTGGCATGGTCGCAAACACAGCAAATAAAAAAAAACTGACATTCATTATCCTGAAACTGATTCAAATCAATTTTGGCAGCACAAAAAATCTCGAGTCATGACTCACGAGGCATCGATCCAAGGAAAGGAAGATGACGTCTAAAATCAAAAGTGTAACCAAATTAATAGCAGATGCGATTAACGAACAATGTTGTCAACTAGATCTGAAGAGAAAAGGCGAACCAGATCTGAGGTTCGCCGGAGAACTCAACCAAATTTGAGGCTCGCCGGAGAAGATTCCGACCGAAAACAGAAAAATCTGGACAGATCTGATGGCGTCGAAGATGATGAGCAAGAAGGATAGCCGCCGGAAATGTGCAGATCTAGCCGGAAATGCGTAGATCTGGAAGGTCGAAGACAAGGAAGGCGAAGCAAAAATTGCCGTTCGGCGACGGGAGACGGCATCGGAGAAGGAGACAGCAACGTAGAAGAAGAAAAACCAGTGGACTGGAGAGAGTGTATGTGCCAGAGACGGAGAAGTGAGTCGCCGGAGATGGAGAAGTAAGTGGCCTGAATATTGTGTGTATGAGTGTGTGACTGTGTGAGCCGCCGCTGCCGTTGCCGTCGTCGGAGAAAAAAAGAGGGAGGCGGAAAGAGAAAGGAAGAGAGAGGGCTGGAGTGAGAGAGTGTCTGTTGTTTAAGGGGCGGGTGGCAATTTTGTCATTTAGGAATTGTATTTGACTGGTCAACGAGAGTGAGTGAGGGGTGTATGTGGAATTAGCATCTTAGGAGAACTCCTTATATGAAATTTGGAAAGAATCTCTCCTTAAAATGGAATAACATTAAAGTTAGGAGGGCCATAGAGGAAAATCCCCTTAAAATAATGGAAAAATTTCTCAAAAGTCCTCTAAACAAAACAATTTTTTTAAATAGTACACATAATTTCGTTTATTTTGTTTGGGTCCACTAGATGGAAAGCTTATTTCCATTAGGTCCCCTGCTTTTTAAGTGAAATCATTTAATCCCGAAACTACCCCTCCCACCCAACCCTAAAACACGTGAACCCTCCCCCTCGCTCATTTACGACACACACACTTTTCTCTTTATCTCTTCCCATTCCCCTTCTTCTCAGGCGCCGTTCCCCTCTCCCTCCGGCGTCGTTCACCCCCTTTTTCTCTGGCGCTGTTCATCAATCACTCCTTCCAACACCGGCGTTCTACCATAGCGTTGCTCGATCTATTCTAATCATAGTTATCATTCCCGTTTGGTACTGGCCGGCCAAAATCTGATGCAGAATGGGTAAAGTTCTGTTTCATCATCTAATTTTCCATTCTAAACCGCCGTAAACCGGTCGTACCATTCGAAATCGATCTGAACTGAACAAGATGAGAATCCGGCGAAACGCAATCAAGTGGAGATGAGAGGAGGCGGAAAGGGCGAAAGGCAGTGAGTGGAGTTCAAACGGTTGTGAAACTAATTAAGGGACATAGAGAGGCAGAAGGAGCTAGAGACGAGGCAAAGAAATCAAAACTGCTGGAGGAATGTTGTTATTTTCGTTGTCGGAGACCGTCCTAATAAACGTAGAGGGAAAAGTAAAATGGTGAGAGGGAGAGATCAACAAGACTGCTGGTGCAGCGTTTGAGAGTGAAACGGGTTTTGAAACGCACCGTTTGGGCAATTAAGCGTATCAATATAGCGTCCAGATCTGCAGATTTTTGGAACGGAGGCCTCCATTTACAACGCTACAAATTGTAGTGTCTTCAAGAACGGCAAAATTAGAACGCACGAAAAAAAATGATTTTGACAAAATTAACGTCTAAAATTTGGGATGAGAATGGAGTTGATTTAGATCTGTACGACTGTACCCATGGCCAGAACTTGAAGAAGGAAGAAGGGTTTTGAGATCCGTTTTTGAAGAATAAGGTGAGTGTCGGAGGATAGAAGAAGAAGAAGTTTGAGGCCATCACTTTTGGGTTGGGTTACAAAAGGTTGGGTCACAAAATTGCTTTTTTTCTTTTTTCGTGAGTGAGAGAGAAGCGAACTGGGAAGTCTGGGGTAGGGAGAGAGAAGAAGATGAGGAACTTGTGTTGACCGAGAGAATGTAATTTAATTTGTTTAGCATATACAGTATGCATATGGATTTTTTTATTTTTTCTAAGAATTGTTGTGTGAGACTGTCTCACACATGAGACATGTCTTGATGAAAAAGAAAATAAGTTTGCCTCGTCCCGCTCATAAGGGGCAAACCTTTTACTTTCTCAATAACACTTGTCTCGTGTGTGAGACCGTCTCACACAAATTTTTATCTTTTTTTTGTGTTTACACCTACAGTCCTGTGTTTTTTTTTTTTTTTTTTTTTTAAAGCCAATACTACTTGTTTAAGCAACTACTTTTGTTTTTAAAAAAATGTCACAAAGTGTATTTTACTTTTATAGTATTTTATTCATTCCTTTGAAAAATATATTATGTTTTATATATTTTGACAACTGTTATGTAAAAATATCAATGTTTTTTTTTTAACTATCTCCGTCCCAGAGTAAGTGTCCACCTTTTTTGCATGTTAGCACGAATGAACTTTAAGCTATAATCTTAGGTTGATTTAATTATCATAGTGAAAATATAAAACTTGTTTCTTAGACACCATTATATACTATCAATAACAAATTTTAAATTTTCATTAAGATAATTAAATCAAGCTAAAGTTATTGCTCAAAGTTACTTCGTGCTAACATGCAAAAAAAGTGGACACTTACTCTGGGACGGAGGGAGTAACACTCTAAGCATTTGTTACATAATTGGTGATGAACTTCCTCAACCATATTGAAGTGTTATACAAGGGTAAAAATGTCATTGTAAACAAATATTTAAATACATAAATTAGCATTTTAAGATGATACACCGGACACTTTTACATATAAAAAAAAAGTTCGTTTACAAAAGCCCCGTTTCAAAATCTGCTCAGTTTATAGAACTATCCGTTTGTAGAACTGTGTACCAGACGGAGCCTAAGGTGTCTTATTCTACTACTCCCTCAGTTTCAAAATACACGTCGTTTTAAACCTCTTCAAACATATTAAAAAATTTAATTAATACATATAAACGTTAAATTGGAACGGGATACCAATAAGTACACTTAGTACGGTGCGCATATGGTTGGCTAGTTTGGATTTGTGCCATTGGCCACTCCTATTTGAGACTTGTGTCTCAGATTATTATTTTCAACTAAGACTTGAATATTTTCTTCAATTTCTTCATCTTTTTTTTGTCCTAAGAGACAGTAGAATTTTTACTTTAAGAGTTGATTCTCAATGTTTTTATAGGTTTGTGACATGACTCTCAGTGTTTTTATAGGTATGTGACATATCTCTCAATATTTTTTATAGGTCTATGACACGTCTCTCAGTGTTTTTAAAGGTCTGCGACACGTCTCTCATTCTTTTCAATAGGCATGTGACTTGTGTCTCAGTATTTTTATAGGTCTGAGACATGGCTCTTAGTGTTTTATTGGTCTGCGACATGACTCTCAGTGTTTTTATAGGTATGTGACTTGTGTCTCAATATTTTTATAGGTCTGAGACATGGATATCAATGTTTTATTGGTCTACGACATGGCTCTCAGTGTTTTAACAGGTGTAAGACATGGCTATAGGTTTGTGACATGTCTCTTAGTGTTTTTATATGTGTGACATGTCTCTCAGTGTTTTTATAGGTATGTGACATGTCTCTCAGTATTGTTATAAGTCTGCGACACGTTTCTGTTGGGTTTCGATCAAACATGCGCAGCGGAATTTAGCATTTAAAATTTTGAAACCCAAAGCCATGGATCCGTTCATACGATTAAATCAAATACAACATAAGAATAAAGGAATAAACTAACCCTTGATGGCTATCAAATTTTCTCTTGGTCTTTGGTGGAGGTTTGAAGACTTGATCACGATCACAAAGCTTGAACACGAACTTTGAAGATGATGATTTTCACCCTCTAGCGGTATCCACACTTCGAACGAATATCAAAGGAGCTTCTTTGATCTTGGTTGCTAGACCAAATTGTGAAACACTTTTTCACAATCAAAAGAACTATATGGAATTTATTTTGTGTATTATTTTGTTCTTCAACGAAGAATGTCTTAGAACAAAATAAACCCTCTCTCAAACTCTTTGAGACTCACAAAATCATTAGCCTTGAGTGCTGGCCGAATTTGGTCTTTTATACACAAGCATGACCTATTCCAAATAGGAAACTTGTGTCAAAATCCGTCCAAAATTCGTTTCCTAATCAAATTAGGAATCTGCCACCCGACAGTACTGTGCGGCCGCCCAAAACCCTCTGTGCGGCCGCACAACTATCTGAAGCAAAACTGGTACAAAACTAAGATAATTGTGCGACCGCCCAGTCCATACTGTGCGGTCGCCCACTTCCCAGGATGTCCAGAATTTCCAAAATTCCAATGTAGTCCTTTTAAAGATTCGTTCTATTGTGTGTGACCCTCTAGGATTATACTAAGTTGGCACTGGGCTCAAACATGATCCCATAAGATATGATTAGGTTCTAGCAAACCGTCTTACCTACCCAAATAGTATAACTAGATACAAGTTCGCATTCCTCTTAGAATATGTCACAATCCCTTTGTCCACGATGTCATTGAACACAAGTCATGGTCAAACAGTCAACTTGTTTTGTTCAATACTTTCTCGATTCCGAATATGTTGATAATTCAAATGCTATTGATCCAATCAATCCATTTGAGTCCGGCCGAACATTTCATCAACATCATTCCTACGAGTAGCCCAAGCTTGACATCTCTCCGAGGAGGGACAAATCCATTTAGCTTATTATTCTTCCCTACGTGAATCCGATTATGCCAATCATACCCTTTATAACTACTCTGTTAAAAGTAGCGTTTGAATATGTCAAACATAATGTTCATCAAGTGGAAGACTATAATAACTTCATGTCTAAGGATTCAAATGACATAACTAATATGAGATATATGTATGACATAGACCATGACATAAATCTCATAAAGCGGGTCAGGTCCAGTACCTTGTTCCAAACAAGTACCCATAAATCTAACATGATTATCCCAAGATCATTTAGCCTTTATACTAGTGCTTAACAAGTACTAGGGACGGAGATTATTATAAGTAAACATGAACAATAATAATAATCAAAACATCTCTTTATTGATATGAAATAAATGATAACAATTACAACGTTTATTAAACGTGCCTAGGGCACCACTACCAACAGTTTCTCAGTGTTTTTATAGGTTTGTGACATAGTTCTAAGTGTTTTTATAGGAATGTGACATGTCTCTCAGTGTTTTCATAGGTCTACGACACATCTCTCAGTGTTTCTATAGGTCTGAGATATGTCTCCCAGTGTTTTTATAGGTCTGAGACACATCTCTCAGTGTTTTTATAGGTCTGAGACACGACTCTCAGTGTTTTTATAGGTTTGAGATATGTCTCTCAATGTTTTTACAGGTCTGAGACACTTGTCTCAGTATTTTTATAAGTCTGTGACATAGCTCTCAGTGTTTTTATATGTATGTGACATGTATCTCAGTGTTTTTATAAGTCGGAGACATGACTCTCAATATTTTTATAGGTTTGAGACATGGATATCAATGTTTTTATTCGTCTACAATATGGCTCTCAGTGTTTTAACAGGTGTAAGACATGGCTATAGGTCTGTGACATGTCTCTTAGTGTTTTTATAGATATGCGACATGGCTCTCAATGTTTTTATGGGTATGTGACTTGTCTTTCACTATTTTTATAGGTCTGCGACATATCTCTCAGTGTTTTTATAAGTATGTGACATGTCTGTCAGTATTGTTATAAGTATGCGACACGTTTCTCAGTGTTTTAAAGGTTTGCGACATAGTTCTAAGTGTTTTTTTATACGTATGTGACATGTCTCTCAATGTTTTATAGGTATGCGACACGTCTCTCAGTGTTTCTATAGGTCTGAGATATGTGTCTCAGTGTTTTTATAGGTCTGAGATACGTCTCTCAGTGTTTTTATAGGCCTGAGACACGTCTCTCAGTGTTTTTATAGGTTTGAGATATGTCTCTCAGTGTTTTTATAGGTCTGAGACACTTGTCTCAGTATTTTTATAGGTCTGTGACATAGCTCTCAGTGTTTTTATATGTATGCGACATGTATCTTAGTGTTTTTACAAGTCGAAGACATGACTCTCAATGTTTTTATAGGTTTGTGACATGTATCTCAGAGTTTTTATAGGTCTGCGGCATGACTCTCAGTGTTTTTATAGGTTTGTGACCTAGCTCTCAATGTTTTTAGAGGTATGTGGTATGTTTCTATGTGTTTTTATGTGTGTGTGACATGTCTCTCAGTGTTTTTTATTGATATGTGACGTGGTTCTAAGTGTTTTAATTGGCCTGTGACATGGTTCCAAGTGTTTTTTATAGGTATGTGATATGGTTCTAAGTGTTTTTATTGATGTGTGACATGGTTCTAAGTGTTTTTGTATGTATGTGATATGGTTCTAAGTGTTTTTATAGGTATGTGACATGACTTTCAATGTTTTTATAAGCATGCGACATATCTCTCAGTGTTTTTATACGTTTATGATATGACTTTTTAGTGTTTTTATAGGTTTGAGACATGATTCTCAGTGTTTCTAAGAGTCTGAGACATGAATCTCAGAGCGGGATGAAAATATGACTTGAAAATATGGCTTGGAAAGGGGGAGCACCCTTATAAGGGGTAGTTAGGGGTATTCTTAGCTATTTTTGTCCCTTGGTTTTTTGAGCAATTAGAAAAATATTGTGTCTTCTTTAGAAATAAAAGTTCGAATGAAGGGCTTTTAAGAAAATGTCCCTAAAATAATTTACTGACTAGTATATTTGTTTTTACGTATATAGTATGCTCCCTCCGTTTCATGTGAATTGAGATTTATTTTCCTTTTCGTCCGTTTCACCTCAATTAAGACTGCTCAAAATGGCAAACTTTTTAATATTTTATATTCACTCAACCCCACCCATTTAACCCCACTAATTCTCTTTCTTCATTTTTCACCACTCATTTTATCCAACCAACACTACTATTTACCCCACTCATTCTCTTTCTTCATTTTCCACTACACCATCACTACTTTCTCTTAATTATTGTGCCATTTTTTTTTTGTCTCAATTCACATGAAACGGAGGGAATAGGCATTTTAAGGTTTTGGTAATGTAGTAAATAAAGTCAAGTAGAGCGGCAATCAATCATTCAACAAACCCCATTTTACTACACCACCATTTTCACCCAATCCTCTCGCCGCCGCTTTACCTTTTTACCTCAAAATTGTCATCACACTCACACACCTTTATTAATGGAAGTGTTTACCGGCGACCGTTGTATGCCAACCGGCGTCGTTCTCTACCCCGACAACTTGACTCATTTTCCAACTACACCCTCTCAAGATCACTCGCCTGGCCTTTTCACACAACCTCCTCCTCAGAAGCTCCGCCCTATTAGGTGCAACGGCCGTAACCCCGTCGTCGACTTTTCAGATCCTACAACCGGAGGTCTTGAAGGTTCTTTGATCAGCTGTTATGGGCCGCCGCTGGACGAATTAGGGCTCTTCACTCCGCCCTCGACTGAGAAACTTAGCGAGGGTAAGGAAGGAGGTGAGTGTAGTAGTAGTCGGGGTCATCTTGGGAGCTGTGCCTTGCCGGAAAATTTGGGGGTTAGTCTTGATAACACTTGCTCTTTGGTGGGTGTTGAGTTATTAGCTCAAGCTCACAAGTTTGATGAATTAAGGTGAAGTTTCTGTTTCTGATTTTCTTGATTATGTGATAAAGAAATAGTTTGTCTTTGTTTATGTGTGTGTGGAGTAATGTCTTTCCTTTGGAAAATAGATTGAAAGAACTAACCTTGTCCTTTGGGTTTAGATTATTTGAGTAAATGAAAAAAAGTTGAATGTTACTAGAATTTAATGATTGAAATGGCTTTGGGTATTTATATATACATACTTTTATGCATACCATATTGTAGTAGACATGTGCTTAGTTTGATTAGTGGCAATATTCCATTTTGGTGTAAAATTTTGTGCAAACGTTCGAGTAAATTTTATTTTTTGGTGCAAAATTTGGTGCATTTTTACACTACTTTTGGTGCAATACATTGGACTTGTTCTTATGTAGACAACACATGCTATCAAGTAAACAATGCCAGTACCACTGGGTTCCAATGGTCTTGCAAGGTGACCTCTTTTTTTTTAAAAAAAAATAAAATCTTTTTGTGGTTCATCATGACTACTGCAAATGTCAGTGATCGTCCAAAGGAATGGAAAAATGATTGGTTGGCCATTAATCTAATGGCAGGTTGAGTTAGTAGATAGGCATGCATAAAAATCTTATTTTGAATGCAGAAATGATGTTTTTGTTTTGTTTTGTTTTGTTTTGTTTTGTTTTGTTTTTTTTTTTTTTTTTTTTGGAAGGGGGGGGGGGGGGAGGGTCATGACTTATTCATATTGTTGGCACCTGAGGATTTTGGACCTTGAAGGGCTGTCTATATAGGGAACGCCCTTGATGTAGCAAGATGGAGAAAGATCTAGTTTTGGACCTTGAGGACCCCTTGCTGTAACGAGGATGGAGAAAAAGCTCCCTTTCTTCCAAGTAGACAATTTGTCAGTCCTATTTGGTGTGCTTCTGTTTTATTTCCATACTTAAATTTGACCCACTTGTCAAGCAGTAGATCTTGAGTGTAACAATGGCACATCGTCGTTGTTATAACAATACAATAAGATGGCTGCAGATGCAACGTTTTAGCTGACTTGAGGCAAGCTTGCTCTCCACATCAAAAGTTGTTGATTTGTATTATTTTCATTGGCTTGGCATAACGATGAAGTGGTGTCGACTGTTACCATCAGACTCAATATCTGCTCCTTATTAAGGAATGAAGTAGTTGCTCCATGCAAGTACTGGGCATAATGTCTTTCGTGATTCTTGGTGGTTAATGAATGAGGCCATCACCAAGGTAGTGTGAGGAGACTTGTGGTGGCTGTTGTAATTACTGCAATTGTGTCTGTACAAAGGTTTTTGCGCATGGTTTGTTTAATAGGAATTGCAGCATGTTGGTGGTCTTTCGGATTGGGAATCTCCTCCATTTTCGAATTATTCAATTAGCATGTTCAGCCACATGAATTTGCAAAACTATGATTTTTACTATATTTCCTCATTGCAATTTTTATTATTATTTTCGGGGGTGGGGGTGGAGGTGGGTTTTCTCACAAATGGCTAGTGATCATTTCTTTAGAGCCAATTAACTCACTTTATCTGTGGTTTTCAGCCCATCATTAGACGGTGACGAAGAAACACCAGAAGCCATTGAGAAACCCTCAAATAGAAAAAGGAAGAGAAGAAGGGCAAAGCTAAAATCGTTTGTGGAAAGTATGATTATGAGTGTAATGCAAAAGCAAGAACAGTTGCACGGACAGATGATAGAGATCTTAGAAAAGAAGGAAAAAGAGCGACTCGGGAGAGAAGAAGCTTGGAAGCAGCAGGAGATTGAGAGGGCCAAGAGAGAACGCGAAGAAAGAGCCCAAGAGACATCTCGCAGTCTTGCCCTCATTTCCTTCATTCAAAAATTGATGGGCCAAGAAATCCAGATCCCCGCTCCACTCGAGATCCTGTCACAGGATAAAGAGGAAGATGAGATTCCTAATCAAGAAGATATAAGTAACAATCAAGAAAAACGAAATGACCTCAAGTATTGCCTTATTAACAAACAAGAAAGACTAGAAGTGGCCAAGTATGTCCCAGGTAACAATGAAGAATATCTAGATCGTGACCCAAATAATAAAAGATGGCCAAAATCTGAAGTACAAGCTCTTATAACTGTTCGTACCGCGCTGACTCAAAAGTTGAACTCGAAGGGTCAAAAAAACTCAATCTGGGAGGAGGTAGCCATGGAGATGTCTAATTTGGGCTATAACAGGACATCAAAGAAGTGTAAGGAGAAATGGGATAATATCAACAAATACTACAGAAGATTAGTGGAGAATGGTTCAACAAAGCGTTCTGATAAAAGTAAGGTATGCCAATACTTCAACGAACTAGACTTGCTGTATAAAACTGGATTTATTGGGTCGGGAACCCCTGATTCTTCCAAAAAGGATATTGAGGAGGAGCAGAGTGTTATAGAAGGAAAAAGGGCTGTAGAAGAATAAAGGGGTATTGATCCTATGTTAGTTCGCCTCTTACCTCATTGTATGTATCGGATTTCTCATATTTTTCTTTGTTCATTTGAATGTATGGTATTCTTCACTGAGATTTCATGTAGCAGCAGTTGAAAGTAGATATCTGCAGTTTTGAAATTAAAACCATTGTGCAGCAGGTGTCTTCAGAGAGGTGTTAGTTTCTGAACCTGAAAGCATTATTCATCTCTTTGCAATTTCGTTGTTGATGAAATTACTCAAATCTTTAGTTCAGTTGCATGCTGCTGACTGAGAATGATGCACTGATTTGATGAATTAGTCAACAATGATCAATAATCTTCAACCAAACGGTAAAAAGAAAATACTTCCTCCGTCCCAAAATGATAGTCCGTTTCCCTTTTTATTTGTCCAAGAAAGTGAGGCCAATTTTCAAAACGAAGGCTAGCTACTGAATTTTCGAAACTTATAATAATGTAACTTTTGGAATGTTTGAAATTCAAATGGGAGTATTATTTATTTTGATCGTGTGTTGTACCATAACAATTTCTCCACAGGAGACCATTTGGAGGCATGGGGGAGAAAGATGAGAATATCTGCGATTAACACAAAAGAAAACAAGCAAGATATAGAGTGTCGGATTCCAAGGGGAAAGAAGATGAGAGAGACCACAACCACCAGTTGTAACATTGCACCCAACCCGAATTCTTTAAGTAGAAACCTTAAACCAACCGCTGAAGAGGGTCAACAAATATAACATCACAGAGTAAGGATTTGAGCAAGATGACTACATGAAAACTCGAATTAGCCTATGTAAGAATTTCAAGGTCCCAAACACAATTGCTTGATTGATAAAGATGAAAGCACAAAATAACAAAATAGCAAGAACGAAACAAAATTGAAAAATAGATGAACACAAGAGATTTTACGTGGTTCACCAACTTGGCTACATCCACAGGCGACGGAGAATCAATTCACTATAATCAAGAAGAGTACAAGGAGAATCAATGTGAAAACCTTTCACACAATCTCTCACAATAGTGAATAACCTAGCTTTTCTATCAATCTCTCTCAAGGATCTATACAAAGTCACTTAAATAGGTCTGGAGGCTTGTTTATATTTATACACAAGATATAAACCCAACCCTAGAAGAATAGGAATCCAAATCCCGTCCAAAATCTGTTTCCTTTTTTAATCAGGAAACCCAGTCCCGACACATTGTGCGGCCGCCCAAACCAGGGTGTGCGGTCGCCCAAACCATCAGGAACTATTCTGGTACATTTTGGCACAAACTGTGCGATCGCCCAATATCATTTGGGCGGTCGCCCACTGCTACAGTTCCTCCATTTTCTTCTTTGTTGTAAGACCAATTCAAATCAAGCCCGAATTGAGAGTCACCCTCAACAATTCTCCACCTTGACGACCAATTCCCGAAAAGCTAGTACATCAAGAGAACATCTCTATCTCCGCCGCCCCGCCCCTAAGGGCCTCAATGACTAATAACACCAACTAAGTCCAAGAACTTCTTGAACTTAGTAATCAACTTTGTCAACTTGACAACCTTCGTTATAGCCATATTTTCAATCTCGGTAGTAGACAACTCCGTGACATCCAACAATCCAGATTTTCAAATAGTCGCGGAACCAACAAGACAAACTACATACATCACTGTAGATCTTCTGTCAACAAGATTACCGCCCCAATCTGAATCACCATTCCCAACAGAACCATCACTGTTCTTTCCATGCACAATGCACACACAAGCATTTGAAAATGGAACCTGTGACACATCATCTTTAGACTTGGGACTATCTAAAGAAGATAACCATTTCACCTGGTAAGCATCATTGATATCTTTCGCAGCCACAAGTATGCCATCGACATAAACAAGATAACTCAATGTGCCATCACAACAAACCATCAAGTAAACACAACAATCATATCCACTCCTAGCATAACCATGGGTAACAATAAAAGTGTCGAACCTTTTATAACACTGTCGAGTCGACTGCTCCAAATCATCCAAGGACCTCTCTAACAGGCAAACATGATCCTTACCCTCGACAACAAACCCTTCAGGCCGGCGCATGTAGATCTCCACCTCAAGCACAATATCTCTCATCGCCACAATGCTCAACAAGTTGTGAATAGATAAGTGTCTAACAACTAGTGAAATAATATCATTGCAGTCTACCCCAAACCTTGGAGTACCTTCTTTGAACTTGTAGATCCACTTGTGACTGACTAACACCTTCTTTGGTGGTGATCTAACAAATTCCCAAGTCTGACTTTCAATAAGAGATACCATCTCTTCTTTAACAACGACCGACCTCATAGCAGATTTATCACACGATATATTTTCATTGAAAGAAATTAATTTATGCATACTTATTATTTTCGCAGTGGACAATGCATAAGCCACCATCTCTTCCAAACCATATCGAACTCTACCAAAAACAATGGTAGTCTCCACCTGCTTGTTGGTCTCCTCCTTTTGAACTGGAGCTTCAATTGGAGTCGCTTCATCAGACACATCATTGACATCTAAGTCAAGTTCCACCACTTCTTTATCATCTCCGGCTAACTCCACATGTTTATATATCCGTCCTGCAGGACACCCTTTTTCACGGAGAAGTAGAGCAACATCTCTACATGTCAGGAACTTAGATGCCACCGGATCCCATGACCGGAATCCTTTCACTCCAGTAGTATCACTCACAAAGGAACATCCTTTGACCCTTGGTTCCAATTTATTGTTCACACAAGCATACTTGGGATACCCACAAATATACAATCTTGAGTAATATCCTAGAGAACCTGACCATATCTCCACCAGAGCCTTCATCCCAATACCAGAATTTAGAGTACGATTAGCCAAGTGAGCAGTCATCCTAATCGCTTCCCCACAAAATTTTGTACCTAACAATGCTTGTGACAACAAATACCAAGCCATTTCTGTCATTCCATTCATGCCAATGTGACCCAATGTCATGTCACATGATTGAGTAACCTCCGCCTCAACCATTAACCCCGTTGCAATAGACACATCACCAACAACCGTAGACCCAAGAAGCTTGTACAATGTCCCCACCTTCTTTCCCTTCAATACCACCAAGTCACCTTTAATAGCCGATAGCTCACCATTCGCAATGGATAGACTATACCCAAGGCTATCCAAAGTGCCTAGAGAAATTAGGTTCTTCTTCAGTTCAGGAACATACCTGACATTCTGAAATTTCCGCACTACTCCATCAAACATCTTAACCTTAATAGTCCCAATACCAACAACCTTGCATGCAGTATTATTCCCCAACAAGACTACTCCACCGGCAGCCTTATATGAACAAAACCATGCCCGATTGGGATTAATATGATAAGAACAACCTAAATCCAAAATCCAACTATCACGAATTTCGGTACCCGAATCACAAGCAGTAAGTGCATCACAGTCACTGTCATCACTAGTGTCTTCAAACACCACTCCAGCTTCACCCTTTGTCTTCGCGGTTGTATCCCCTTGGTTTTGACAAAACCTTCTAATGTGCCCCTTTTCCTTGCAACCATGACATATCACATTCTTTTGCCATTTACTTGAACCGGATTGACCCTTCCTTGACTTTCTTCCGCTTCTAGCTACTAACCCATCACCTTGAGATTCAGCACTTGTTGAGGTCAAGTACGTCTCAATGACTTCCCGTTGTAGTAGAGCGTTCTTGATCTCTTCCATAGAGATCTCATCCTTGCCATACAACACTGTCTCTCTAAAGTGCATGTATTCCGGAGGTAGAGAACAAAGCAATTTTACCGCCAATTGCTCATCATCAATCACGACATCGACATTCTTCAAGTCCATAACCAAACCATCAAACTCATCAAGATGATTTTTCAAAGACTCACCTGTTTTGAGCTTACACTCCTCGAGTTTCTTCATCAGTAGCAACCTGTTACTAATGCTCTTGGTCATGTACAATTGCTCAAGCCTAAGCCAAAGCTCTACCGCAGTCTTCTCACTCACAACCTCCCTCAATATCTCATCTTTGAGACTCAAGTGTAGGAGAGATAAAGCTTTCTCGTCCATGTCATCAAATTGTTCATCCGTCAAGCTTGCCGGTTTTCTCGCCTTCCCAAGCAAAGCCTTGACACATTTTTTACCCACCAAGATTGCTTGCATCTTCACTTGCCATAAACCGAAATTGACCTTGCGATCGAATTTCTCAATTTCGTACTTCCCTGCCATCGTTACCAATAAGCAATACAAGATCCACAAACCGGAGATCTAGATACCAATTGTAAGGATTTCAAGGTCCCAAACACAATTGCTTGATTGATAAAGATGAAAGCACAAAATAACAAAATAGCAAGAACGAAACAAAATTGAAAAATAGATGAACACAAGAGATTTTACGTGGTTCACCAACTTGGATACATCCACATGCGACGGAGAATCAATTCACTATAATCAAGAAGAGTACAAGGAGAATCAAGGTGAAAACCTTTCACACAATCTCACAATCTCCCACAATAGTGAATAACCTAGCTTTTCTATCAATCTCTCTCAATGATCTATACAAAGTCACTTAAATAGGTTTGGAGGCTTGTTTATATTTATACACAAGATATAAACCCAACCCTAGAAGAATAGGAGTCTAAATCCCGTCCAAAATCTGTTTCCTTTTTTAATCAGGAAACCCAGTCCCGACACCCCGCCCAAACCAGGGTGTGCGGTCGCCCAAACCATCAGGAACGATTCTGGTACATTTTGGCACAAACTGTGCGATCGCCCAATATCATCTCGGCGGTCGCCCACTGCTACAGTTCCTTCGTTTTTCTTTGTTGCAAGACCAATTCAAATCAAGCCCGAATTGAGAGTCACCCTCAACAGCCTACTATAAAATATACTAACTCAAAAGTTCATCTCCAAGGGTCAAAAAGGACTCAAAAAGTTCATCTAAAAGGGTAAAAAAAAAAAAAAAAAAAAAAACCTATATGGAAGGAGGTAGCCATAGGAATGTCAAATTTTGGGATATAGCAGTGGAGTAAATGATTCCCACATTTGTTGAGTTGTCTTTGCTCGAGTCTCTTGATTATTACATTCTAGTATCAGGCCCCTTCACAAAGGGGCCTGATTAAGAGGCCTGATTGTGACAAGTTAGGAACCGCAGTATCCTAACCAGTGTTCTAAAAGACGTCCGTCTAGGCTGCTTAGAAATTGAAGGCACTGTGTTTAAAAAAACTGATGGGTCACGAGTTCTAGATCCCCGCACCACTCGAGATCCCGTACGTCCCAGAGGGTCAAAATGTTTATTACTCTTCGAGTTGCACTGACTCAGAAAATCAACTCAAAGGTTCAAAATAAAAAACTCCAAAAAATTTACTCATTGATTTGGTTGGACCAATGTCACTTTTTCTATGTAAATCTCACATTTTTATTAGTTGATAGCATCATATCATGAAACTTAAATATTATCAATAAAAGTTTAAAGTCTTAATTAGAATTTTGATTTGATTGAAACAAACAACAAAGTGAGAATATCATCGTTGAACAGAGAGTTTGTCTTGTTTTGTAGATGGTAGGTTGAGATTTATTGGGTCTAACAAAATGTTTACTAAATTTCGAGTATTGTGTAGTGAACTTCTATCGTGGTGCCCATTAGCAAAGATAGTTTGATCATATATTTAAACCGGCGGTTGAATAGCGTCAGCAAATTTAATGTCATTAAGTAAGGATTTTGAGCAATCTGACTACACAAAATTCGAATTAGCCTACAATAAAATGTACTATATCTATTATAAAATGCAATTAGACTAATATAACATGTAACAAGTAGAAATTATTTCAAATATTTACAGAGAGATATAGTATCTAAAACTGGAAAGCATTATTAATCTACACTACATACGATAATTCTGTGTTGTAAATACCTAGCCTTGATAGTTGATGCTAATAATTTTTTCAGGAGGGTTTTCTTTAAAAAAAAAATGGGGTTTTTTTTTTTTTTTTTTTTTATAAATACCATGAAGGCTACAACCGGACCTATAACTAGGCTACTAACACAAATACCATGAAGGCTATAACTAGGCCTATAAATAGGCTAACACAAATCTCCCTGACGGGATTCGAACTCGTGACCTCTGCATCTGCATGGGAAGCTAGCACCCGAAAAACAAGTAAGACACAAATTGGAGGTGGCTGGACCGGACGCATTCCCAGGAGCAACATTAGTCTAAGATATACTCTACTTATTGTTCAGAGCAAAAAATCACCATTGCACTTACTATTTATTGGATATAGACTCATACTCCCTTCCTCCCAAAATGATGTTTTATTTAATTTGCTTGAATGAATATTTAGCTATAATTATAGATGAATTTATTTTTGTAAATGGAAGGTTGAGATTTATTGTGGCTTACAAAATGTTTATTGGGATTTGCATACTGCGTGACAAACTTTTGACGTCGTTTTGTAAATGGAAGGTTGGGATTCATTGGGTCTTAAAAAAATGCTTATTGGGATCTGCGTACTGCTTGACAAACCGTTGTTGTCCTTTAGCAAAGAAAAGTATGAACGTATATTTAAACTGACCGCTGACGACCGTCATCAAATTTAACGTTATTGAGTACGAAGATTGAGTAATCTGACCAAACGAAAGTCGAATTAGCCTCCTATATAAAATTATAAGATGTATCACATCGATTATAATATGAACTGCTTGGAACATCGTAAAAACAAATTATAATACGCAATCAGAGTAATATATCATGTAACTCATATTGGAGTTATTTCAAATATTTTCACCCACTAACATTTGAATCCTGTGTAACACTGCATAACCTTGATGCTAGTAATTCTTTTCAGGAGATCATATGGAGGCATGGAAAATAAAGATGAGGGTAGGAGCTTAATTGGAGGTGGCTGGACCGGACAGCGGCAAGAACACGAGACAACCCACCACCACCAACATTGTCACCACTGATCCTGCACTCCGGCCACCAGAATTTCCATATTAAACATTGAAAAAACAAACAAGATACAAGTAGGAACTTAAAAATTGGGACACAATGTGAGTAGTGTTAAAGGAAATTACTTCCCATTTTAAATTTAATTTTTTAGAGATAACTTTGAGTGGCTTTATGGATTTGAAAATGATGTCATTGTAGCAGGATATCATGACATAGATGTATAAATTTTTGATTAAGAGTAATACCATTTGCGTATCAATAAAAGATTAGTCTAAGTTGATCACATCAATGTTATCAACATTGCATTTAATATGTATTGGATATAGACTCATACTCCTTCCATCTGGAATAATATTTTCACTTGTTTAGATGTTTGTTTGAATGAATTTTGAACAACAATTATGAACGAATTTGATTATCTCAATGAAAAATCTAAAATTTGTTGTTGATAAACCGTTATAAACAGTATCGATAACAATATAAAAATTTACATTAGGTAATTAAGTTAACCAATAATTTGCAAAGAAAAATTACATATATTTAAACCGACAGCTGAGCGTCAGCAAATTTAATGTCAGTAAGGATTTTGAGCAGTTCAACGACAAGACAATCGAATTAGCCTACTATAAAATGTAACTTATCTATTATAGGATGCAATTAGACTAATTTAAGATGCAATTCATTTGGGATTATTACAAATATTTCCACCTCTTCACATTTCGTCACTCTATTTCAAGTATAAGTATGTAGCTTTGAAATTGAAGGCACCATGCAGTTTTAAAAAACTGAAGGGTCACGAATTCTAGATCCCCGCTCCACTCGAGATCCCGTACGTCCCAGGGGGTCAAAAATGTTTATTACTGTTCGAGTTGCACTGACTTAAAAAATCAACTCAAAATGGTCAAAATAAAAAACTCCAAAAATTTACTCATTGATTTGGTGGGCGAATGTCACTTTTTCTATGTAAATCTCACATTTTTATTAGTTGATAGTATCATATAATGAAACCTTTTAAAATAATAAAAGTTTAAAGTCTTAATTAGAATCATTATATTGACATATAATTTTAGTTTAGATTTGATTGAAACAAACAACAAAAAGTGAGAGTTTATCTTGTTTTGTAAATGGGAGGTTGAGATTTATTGGGTCTCACAAAATGTTTACTAGATTTCCAGCATTTTAGTTGAAGGACGTGCTATTTGTTTACATCCATTAGTTCTTTTTTTCTGCAAGTCATCTCGAGGCTTCAAACGCATCCAGGTACTGTGTAGTGAACTTCTATCGTCGTGCATTAGGAAAGATGGTTTGACCGTATATTTAACCGGCGGCTGAATAGCGTCAGCAAATTTAATGCCATTAAGTAAGGATTTTGAACAATCTGGCTACATAAAAGTCGAATTAGCCTTTTATAAAATGTATCATATCTATTATAAAATGCAATTAGACTAATATAACATACTCCCTCCGTCCCAAAATGATCTTCACATTTGACTATTCAAACTTTTTAAGGATATGACTACTTGCTTCACTAGCCATGTTGTATTTATGCACATTTAAGCTCAAATTGGAGAAATAAGAAGAAATTTTTGGGACAATGAAAAATGGCAAATGAAAAGATTATTTCGGGACTGAAGGAGTATAACACATTTGTAGAAATTATTTCAAATATTTATAGAGAGATATAGTATCTGAAACTGGAAAGCATTAGTAATCTACACTGCATACAATAATTCTGTGTTGTAAATACGTATACAGTATTTGATAGTTGATGCTAATAAATCTTTTAGGAGGTTAGCAGCCATCAACACCCGAAAAACAAGCAGCAAGATACAAATTGGATATAGCCCTCCCTCCACCCCCCAAGAATGATGTTTTAATTGGTTTGCCTGAATGAATATTTTAGCTATAATTATAGATGAATTTGATCATCCTAAATTTATAAATCAATACAAAAAATAGATTTAATAATAATAATCAAATTAACATACTATAATTTTTGCTCAAAGTTTATTGTAACAAACAACAATAAAAAGTAACAATATCATCCAGTACATATGAAGTTCTATTTTTTTTGGTAAATGGAAGGTTGAGATTTATTGGAGCTTAAAAAATGTTTATTGGGACCTGCATACTGCGTGATATTGGAGATATGATATGATTCCGAATATTATGGCCGGGATTTGTAGTATATATCTCTACCTTTATTAGTTCCATGTAAATAGGGAAACATTGTAATCTTGGCATGCATATCATGAGGCGTATTTTGTTAGGAAAGGTAGGACTCCTCCCTGTATAAATGTACAAACAACCCAAAGGAATAAGCAGGTTATGTTTTCCATGGTTGAGCCGAGTTTAACGTGGTATCCAGAGCCTGCGATCAAGAAAACAAAACATCATGCCTCCAGAAAATAGTGAGAAACGTTCTTTCGAGAGCAGCGAGAGACGTTCTCCGTATTATCTTTTCTCCGAGAAAATTCTCAGCCATGTATTGTTGAAGGGCGAGAACTATGAAGAGTGGGCTCGTGTTTTCAAAGATCGCTTAGAGCGAAGACGAAAACGGGGTTCATTGATGGGCCGATCTCACGACCGACCAAGAGTGAAGAATTGGATCTGTGGCATGCCGTAAACTCTATGGTAGTGTCATGGATTTTTAACACAATTGAACCTAGTCTTCGATCCACTGTCACATATGTGGACGAAGCAAAGGTGTTGTGGGATGATTTAAAGCAAAGGTTCTCGGTAGGTAATGGACCGAGGACGCAGCAGATTAAGTCCGACATTGCTAATTGCAAACAGGCGAAGAACGAGGGAGTGGCTGCCTATTACGGGTGGATCAAGAAGCTATGGGATGATCTTAATGACTTCGAAACGCTGTCGGTGTGTTCCTGTGCAGGGTGTACGTGTAACATCTGCACCACATTGGTACTGCGACGTGAGGACGAGCGTGTGCATCAATTCATCATGGGGCTTGAAATACCGAAATATGAGATCGTGAAGTCTACTATTCTGAATACAGAACCGCTGCCGAACGTGAACAAAGCTTACTCCATGGTTATAAGGGAGGAACAAGTTAAGGGTAGTGTGCGTGAAGCGGTTCCCGAGGCAATGAGTTTTGCAGTCCGCACGGATATGGGCCCTCGCAATATAGGAGGGGAACGGAAGGATGCTGGTGGTGTCGTGTGCTCTCATTGTAACAAGAAGGGTCACGCAGTTGATACATGTTTTAAATTGGTTGGGTATCCCGAGTGGTGGGAGCAGAAATCTCGGATTCAGAAGGGGAAAACCGTGGCAGTTTCAAGCTCTGCTGCCGGAGGAAGAAGTCGAGAGGGAAGCAATGTTCGCGTCAATAATGTGCAGACTGAGAAGGAGGCGAGTTCTAATTTGACGGACGCAGAACGAGCCAATCTTCTCGGCTTTTCAGGAGAACAATGGGAACACTTCAAGACTTTTATGCAAACACAAGCTAAAACTGATCGTTTGACTGGTAAGGCAAAGAAGAAGATTGGCTCATTGATAGCGGGGCCAATCGTCACATAACGGGAAACCTCTCATTGCTTTGTAATGTTAGAGACATTGAGCGAAATCGTGTTGGGTTGCCTGATGGTAATCACATTGTTGCTACAAAAAATTGGTGACACACGAGTAGGCCTGAGCTGGTTCTCCAAAATGTGCTATACGCACTAAGCTTCAATTACAATTTAATTTCTGTCTCTCAGTTGCTTAGCCATTCAAATATGATTATGAAATTTTCTGACAATAGTTGTGTAATACAGGACCGAGCCTCGATGATGTCGATTGGTGCGGGTGAGCTTGTGGAAGGGCTTTACTACATGAAGAGGATGGCAGGAGCTCAAGTCTGCAATGCTACAGCAAGTGGATCTCATGAACTATGGCATCGAAGACTGGGACATCCGTCAGATAGATAGTTGGTTTATTGCCTTTTGTTAGTAGTAGATCTAATAAAGAGGTTTGTGAAATTCGCTGTCGTGCAAAACAAACCAGAGACTAGTTTTCAATTAGTGAGAATAATGCACTCGAAACCATTTGAACTTATTCATTGTGATTTATGGGGTGATTATCGGACACCTGCTACATGCGGAGCCACTTATTTTTTTGACTATTGTGGATGATCATTCTCGTGCTATTTGGGTTATCTAGTTAAATCTAAACATGATGTCTCTCGTCTTTTGTTGAATTTTTTTGCTATGGTTGAACGGCAATTTGATAAACGTGTTAAAATGGTTCGGAGTGACAATGGTACCGAATTTACTTGTTTGGATAAATATTTTCTACAACATGGCATTTTGCATCATACCACTTGCATCCGAATTTTTTTGCTATGGTTGAACGGCAATTTGATAAACGTGTTAAATGTGGCACGTGCATTGAGATTTCAAGCTAGTCTACCCATTAAGTTTTGGGGTGAATGTGTTTTAGCCGCAGGTTATCTCATAAATCGCACACCCTCAAATTGTTGAATGGAAAAACTCCGTTTGAAATACTTTTTGGCAAACAGCCAGTTTACAAACACATTCGGGTTTTTGGTTCATTATGCTATGCACATTATTCGAGACGTGACAATGACAAATTTGCAAGCCGTAGTCGACGTTGTGTATTTTTGGGGTATCCATTTGGGAAGAAAGGATGGATGTTGTATGATTTGGATGAAAAAAAAAATCGTGTCCCGAGATGTTGTTTTTGTTGAAACCACTTTTCCTTTTGCCACTAACACTTCTCCTATTCACAAAGAGATGGTTGGTTTCACTATGAATCCTCTTGCCACAAATGACATGGTACCTTTTGATGATGAAGACAATACCATACCAACTTCTGATTCATTATGCAACCAAGAGACGCATGAGGCTAGTGACAATGACATGATTCCGAATATCAGTGATCCTGATTCCGAGCATGATCAACCTAGTACAGAACCACGGTTGGACATCATTGTTCCTGAGCAACTTGGCCAAGGACACCGTACGAAGATCCCGTCCTCCAAATATTCTTCGGCTGACTATGACTTGAGCTCCACGCATACTGCTTGTGTAACGACCCCAATAACCCGTCCCTATTTATTTTATAATTTTGGGAATTTTAAAATGGAAATTATGTGTGCATTTTATGTGTTAGAGAGTATTTTCTTGATTTGCATATATTGTTTGAGCATATGTGTTAGTTTAATTGTTAGTAGTAAATTGGTTAAAAAGGAATAAATGAGTTAATTGAAACTTTAGGGTCCTTTGTGAAAAATAAGTAAATGGGTTTAACTAGGCAAAAACTATATACACAGCCCGGTAAATACACAGCCCATTTAATTCCATCGCTGCCCTTGCACGTCTCGTGTATACTTACACGAGATGAGAGCTTACATCTCGTGTACATATACACGAGATACATCTCGTGTAAGTACACACGAGATGAGATCTCGTGTATGTATACACGAGATGTAAGCTCTCATCTCGTATAATTATACACGACATAGGCATCTGAGCCTGCTTTTCCACAACCGCAACAGCAAAAGCAACAATAAACATAACTTGGAATGAAATTTGATTCTCAAATAGGACATCTCCACAAAACATCAATAGACCATTACACATATACTATCGCCTAATTGTATACGAAATGAAAGTGTTAACAAGGATAAGCATATAATTCAAACATTCATACAAACTGGATAAATCAAAACCATTACACATTACTATCCTATATGTAATCTTCTTTGTCTCTTGCATCGGTATCTCCTCATAGAGTTGACTGAACTCTGCTATCCTATCTTGGTATGGGAGGAGTAGTTGGCTTGCGGTTGGATCACAGCGGTTCCGATAAAGGTTTGGTGGTGGTGGTATTGGGTAATCATTGCCTAACATGCGCAGCTGCAAAAGTAATAACAGTTAAATAAAGACAATGAAATATAATGAATATAAGTAAGACAACTAAATATAACTAATATAGATGAGACAATTAAGTTTCATACCGCTATAAATGGTTTCCATTGACTTGTCCCACCACAACTGTGTTCACCGGTGGTTGTACTGGTGCAGTCACTGGAAGGCATAACATACCACCGCTAGTCGAGTAAGAAATGAACGCCACATTATACCTCGTGGCAATGATGTGCCCAAGATCTGGGAGCTCCATCCAATAATCACTGGGCGCCGTCCGGCTATAGCAAGCAATCTTACGTAAGAGTTCTCTTACGATATATCCAAGGTAGAACTCTTTCGTAAAGGTCTTGGCGAGCAAGCACCTCATTGTAACATTCTGTGCGCACTTCAGCCCACTTCTCCTCATCTCCGTATATCTGTGCTGCTACGGCTCTATAGCCACAATGTCCATCTGATGCCACATCTATGATGCCTCCAATACGCGGGGTAATGAAAGGCGGAAAAGACTCTACATACGGGGAGCTGTATAAACTAGTATAATTGGGCTGTCCATTTCCCTCTCCACGACCCTGACCCTGATCCCGTCCTGTCCTCGCACTCGACCTCGGCCTCGACCCCGTCCTCTCCCACGACCGGAAGGAGCTACTGGTGGATGAGACGTAGGGAGTACTAGCAGGGGTAGATGTGTGGGTCCTGAAGGTGATTTCCGTTTGCGGGTGGACTCCGAACTCGCTTGGGTTGATGCAATGAATGCACATCTAGACCTGAAAATAGGGCAAAGAAAAAGAGTGAGAAGCATTCATACTGTTGTTTGAAAGTGTTAAAAAAAATGATGTTGCTGATGATGTGTCTCGTGTAAGTCCCCACGAGACATATCTCGTGTGGTTTTACACATGACAAGTCTCGTGTAATACAACACGCGGATATGTCTTGTATGGACTTACACGAGACACATCAGCAGCAGTTAAACAGTAGCAGCAACACAACAGCACAACAGCAACAATACAGCAGCAAAAAAATTTGAGACATAATTGAATGAAGATATATACCCTTTGCCAGTCGAGGATGGTGTAGCGGGGACTCGAAAAAATTTGTTAGTATGCTCCCAATCTGACAGTTCTCTGGAATTTGATCTGATATTTCATTGTTATTGTCGTGTGTATTTGAAGATTGTATAAATAAATATCATGTGATTTAATTCAAGATGGGATTTTAAAACAAGATGGGATTTTTAAACAAGATGGATTTTTAATTTTGATTTTGATCACAATACACAAAAAAAACATTAAAACTTACTTCATCAAAGCTAGGATCATTGAAACTTGGAGAATGTTGATGTGGAGGAATATTTTGTAAGATTTTTTCTTCTTCATCAACGAGAAAATCTATCATATCAAGGTCAATACAATCATAAGAATTTTGTGGAGAATTATGTGAGGAATCCATGTTATTATGGAGTAATCCATGTTATGAACTTAAAGATTGAATTTTTGAATGATATAAAGGGAATATTGTGTGGTTTCTGTTTAGAATGGGTGTGTTTTAGTAGGGGTTAATCGTCAAATTCAGCAATGGTCACGGAAAAAAAAAGGGTTTATGGAATTTAAACATCTCGTGCAGGTTTACACGAGATTAACTTGACCATCTCGTGTATACCTACACGAGATGGTCAAGTTCTCCAAATGACAAGTTGTTTATTTTTTTTTAATTTTTTTCTAGGCTCTGGATGACATTTTAAGGACATTTCCATTAGTATGACATTGGTCAAATTCTAAACGGAATTGAGTTACAAATATGTCCCCATTTTTCTAGGTTTTAAGGAATATGTCCCGATCTTATGAAAGTGGTACATGTCAAGTTTTTTATTTTTTTTTTTATTTTTTTATAGGCTCTAAATGACATTTTAAGACATTTCCCATTAGTATGACATTGGTCAAATTTAAAACGGAAATGGAGTTACAAAAGCAAAACATCATGTCCTCGGGGGGGGGGGGGGGGTTTACGAAACACTAGAATAAACTATTGAATCGGGGGGGGGGGAGGGGGTTTTACGAAACACTAGAATAAACTATTGAATCGGGAGGGGGATTTAAAACGATAACTAAATAAAAATACCATCATATTAACAAACTAGTAGAGGTGTCAATAAAAACTAGAATAAAATGTGTCATTACATTACAATACAATGAAAAGCAAAATAAAATAAAATCCTAAGGCTGCGGTGGAAGTCCTAAAATCTCACCGGCCCGTCTAAGACCAACTAGCCAGTGCTCGGGGCACTGGGATCCGACAAAAATGGAAGTATGATAGCTCGCAACTCTGCAATCCCTGCGACAGGAAGCTGCGGTGGAACATCAGGTGGGGGAGGTGGAATGTCACCGGGTGGATCGTGTATCGGATTAGCTATCTGAACATGACTCCTAGCCCTAAACCAAGACATATAATCTGGAGTCACGAGGGAACAGCCACGGGATGATCTCCAGTAAATAGTGGCCCCCAACGGACATCGGCCCTAAACTCCGCCATGCCAAAAGCCACCCACTCCTGCCAAACCTGATCTCCGTCACCGTAACGCTTCTGGTACCCCTTCTGACCCTTTGCCAAAACGCATAACTCGGTCGCCATGGGGGGCAGTCTGGGGATCCTCTGCTGGTACCCGAACTGCCTAGTCACACGATCAGGCATATACGCCTCTGTGATGTCACAAAAGCGTATAACACCCCTGTAGTATGAAACAGGCAGTATCGCGTCCGACCCGGTCCCATAAGGAGTCCAAATAACCTGTGAGTAGACATTGTTAGGCAAAGTCAACAGAATATCGGAAGGAACGACACAAAAACGTATAATAGTTTAATATGAATAACTCACATGTCAGCCCCCATCCTGTCAAGAATGCGGCGATACTGCCACAAGATGATCGAACGTCCCTCCCAGCCGAATCATCACGAGACCATCTACGGGGCTCCTCGGCTTGCCCCTGCTGCCAATGGGGGTCAGTAACTCGCCGAAAACCCAGAAAGTACTCGTATATCCAGGCCTGAGATGTATGTAAAAAAAGTGTTGGGTATGCCCACATATATCTCAGTTTCTAATGTATTAGGATTTATTAGATTTGATTGATCCATCACCTAAGTTTTATTTCATGGACTTTAGACCCACATGTAAAAAGTATTTTATACTTCATTTTTAGGTTGTCCATTGTTATAGAATAGGCTTAGAAATAGGGCAAGAAGATCAAGTTTCAAGAAAAATCACTCAGTGAGTTTGAGCCGCGCTTATGCGCCTCCACGCGCCACGCGCCTCCACTTTCGCGCCATGCGCCATTTAGAGCGCGCGCATAAGGATTTCTTCATAAGATTTGTTACGCGCTCTCTGCAGCCCCTTGTTTTTTAAGCACACGCTTACTGTGCGCCTTATGGCTTCAATGCGCCTCTTGGCTCAAACGCGCCTCAAAGTATTTTTTCAACCACTCAGTGATTTATTGAAGACTCGAAGACCTGAAGAGAATTCAAATTACGCCAATGATCCAACGGTGGTTAAAAGATGCATATGCGCCTAATCTGTTGACACGCGTCCATAACGGTCACCTTTATGTTGAGTGTCAAAATGGCCATAATATATGCATGCTCCAATCAACAAGCGACAGCTCATCTTATCCACAAGGATTTCCAACGGTAGTTTTTTGAAGTTCACTATAAATACCCCATAACTTCAACATTTTGAAGTTGCTGAGTTTTGCTAAGAATTTCAAGAATTTCTCTCTCAAAGCATTTGTTGAAGATTTGAAGATTGCCTTCGTTTTCCAGATTTCTCAAGAACATCTTCATACCTTCATCCTTAGCCCAGATCTTCAAGCTTAACACTTTAGTTTCTTGTGCTCTCCATCTCAAAGATCTAAAGAGCCTTGATACTAAGAACACACACGCACCTTTAAGATTAATCATTTAGATTCATATTTTAGAGATACACCGGTTATTGTTTTGGATTTGTTCTTTCATAGTAATAGATCTTGAGTTAGTGTATAAGCTCAACATTGTAATTTGTAACACTCACTCATTATATAAGATCTCGATTAGAAATCCAAGACTAACCATCTTGGTAGAGGACGTAGATCTTTCATTGATCGAACCTCTCCAAATAGCTTGTGTTATTATCTTTTCATTTCTTCAGTTATTATTTTCACTCACTATTTGCTTGTTTACTCATTGTAGATTGATTGAACTGAATTGTGTTGTGTTGTTATATCATTTGCCTTAGTTCCTTATTTCACTCACTTTGAGCCAAAATACTTAGTGTGTGTGTTGCGCTCCCTTTATCACTTTGCGCCTATTTTCATTACTAAATTCCGCTGTGCATTTCACTCACTCACTTAGGCGCATTTCATAACGCTTACTTGATAAAGTGCGCATTCGCAATTGAGTTTTTCAAGGGTACGAAAAGAATTTTAAAAAACAGATTCACCCCCCCTCTAGCTATTTTTCATACCCTTGTTGCCCTTTGGGACCAACAAGTGGTATCAGGGCAAACACACCTTTATAAAACATTTTTCGTTTTTCAAGCTTAACAGCTGGGTGCCGATTCTAAATGGCAAAACTCAAAACCTATGGCAACTGCAAACTACACTCACGTTCCGGTCTTTGATGAAGATCATTTTGACGTATGGAAATTCAGCATATTGACTCATCTCAACTCAATCGATGAAAGGCTCCATGACACCGTCGTTTATGGACCTTATATTCCGATGAAGGCGAATCCAAATCCACGCACCAACGCTGCTCAACCTACTGTCCTAAAAACCAAGGGAAGAATGGACCGAGGAAGAAATTAGAAGAGTCGAATGATGGCAAAGCAAGAAACATTCTTCTAAGCACTCTAAGCACGGCGATGAAACAACAAGTCATGCATTGTGCTACTGCAAATGAGCTATGGATGCTATTGAAGAGCATATTGAAGGAGACACCGTTTTGCAAGGAGAACAAGAAATACGAAGTTCAAAAGAGATTCAACAATTTCTTCTCAACTCCCCGCGGAAAACTTAAGGCAAACTTATGAACGCTACTGTGAAATATCAATCTATGTATTTCACTTGGCATGAAGTTTACCAACAAAGATTTGAATGTAAATTTTCTACAAGCTTTTGGATCAAGATACCTTCATAATCTAGCGCTCTTGAAGACGCTGGAACTTTAGATGTTTGACTTTAAGGAACCTATATATGCAAATCTCAAAGTTTACGAACTCAAACTCCAACGAATCAGTTGAAACTGAAGGAAAGTCAAAATCTATGGCTATGATGGCGCACAGAGAAGCCGCGCCTACTCCTGCGCCTACACCTGCGCCTGTACAAGATGAGAAAAGCTCCGATCCAAAATTTCTACTTCTGAGCTATTAGACATGGATGATGAAGACTTCGCTTTATTTGCGAAGAAAATTTCAAAAGTTCAGAAAATTCTCAAGACCCGGCTCAACCAACAAATTTCAAGGATCTACCAGCAAAGCTCCTCAAAAGTTTTCAAGGAGCAGTGATTCAAAAAGAAAAGAAGATCTGTTTGTTTTAATTGCAGGAAACCCGGACATTTTGCATCAAGCTGCCCGATCCCAAATTGAATATATGCAGAAGAAGAGCAGCCATACTCCTAAATTCACTCCCAAGTTCACTCGACACAAGGGAATGGTTGCTGAAGAAGAAGCACCAGCAAATGAGCACAATACTTGGATTGAAACAGACTCCGATGAGAGCGATGAAGATTCCGATGATGGACTTGTTTGTTTGATGGCAAATGATGATGAAGTTGATGCTTATGATTCTGATGATGACTTCTCCAAGGATGTTCCCGATATGAATGCCTTGAACAAACCTATCAAGAAATCTGCAGGTTTTCAAGAAGCGAAAAAGAAGAAAGGACCAACCATCAGCGAGCTCGTTGAACAAGGATTTCTCACTCCGGCTCAAAACGATGGTGGATTGTTATTCTCACGATGTGATCTTGGAGCAAGGAACAAATTGAGAAAGGAGCATACATTAGACCACAGGTTGAACCAACTGCTCCAATCTCCAAAATCAATGATGAAGTGATTGCTGAACAAGAAAAATTGTTCAAGAAGGCTGAAAAGGTAATCACTAGATTTGATAGTATGAAGGAAGCTTTAGCACTATCATGTGATGAAATTTCCCAGCTTAAGACCGAGAAATCTCTACTTAAATCTGAACTCACCCTCCTTAAGGAGCAGATAAAGAGCATGACTCCTCTTACTGTTAAAAACACTTTTCTAACAGAACAGAACTCACTTCTTAAAGTTCAAAACGATGAATTGGTTGCTCAAATTACTGATCTTAAAAAGATTACAAATGAGTGGTCCAATTCTCGTGTCACTATGGAGAATATATTTGAGTCCCAAAAAGTCAGTGGTGATAAAAGTGGCTTGGGATTCTCATCAACTAGTGACAACTTTAAAATGTGATGTCTGTGCTGAAAGAGATAGTGAATTTACCAACCAACAAACTCTTGAAATTCCCAAGGAAAAACATTCTAATTCAATGGGTAAAGGACATGAAAAAGTCAAGAGACAAACATTCCATTATGTCTACCCAACGAAGCAATTTGGGAAAGCTAATGGGAAAGATATAGCTACAGATGAACCATCTCCTAGCAAAATCATTCTTGAAAATAGGCGCGCTCCTTCTCCGAGTGCTCATTATGCGCCTAAGAGCCACGCGCCTCATCGCCGTGCGCCTCCTAGCCCTATGCGCCCTTCGAGAAAAAGCGCTCCAAAATTTCAAAAGAAAGATTTTGTTAAGTCTAGTTCATCTGACCCAAAGAAGAATGCCATCCCCAAGAAAAGTAAAGAGTTTGTGAAAACTCACGTGATTGGTGGCTTTCATCATTGTTCCATTTGTGATTGTTCAGGACACAAGGCCGTGGAATGCCTTTTGCGATTCACTCCCAATGCCAAAGGACGTAAAAATCCTAAGGTCAAGCAAGAGTGGGTTGTCAAAAGTTGCTAACCCTAGGACCCAAAAGGAATAAGGGGACCTGCTTAAATGTCTATATTTCAGGTTCTTTGTTTCATGGCTGGATCTTCAAAAGCTAGAAATTATGAATGGATTCTCGATAGTGGGTGTTCAAGACACATGACTGGAGATGAATCCTTATTAGAAGATGTCCATGAAGAAAGAGGTCCCTCCGTAACATTTGGCGATAATAACAAAGGTCAAGTTGTAGCATATGGAAAGCTCAAGAAAGACAAAGTGTGCATTGAAAGAGTCTCACTCGTGGAAGGGCTCAAGCACAACTTATTATCCATATCTCAATTCTGCGACAAAGGATTAGAATGCCATTTTACTTCAACGCAATGTCTTATCAAGAATGGCAAAACTGGAGCTATCTTACTCACGGGATATCGTAAGACAAATATTTATATTATTGATTTTCATAGTATGAACTCTAGTACTAATCTTTGTTTTTGTAGCAAAAAGTGTGAACGAAAATAGTTGGCTGTGGCACAAGCGCTTAAGTCACTTAAACTTCAAGTATCTATCTAAACTCAGCAGGAACAATCTTGTCAAAGGACTTCCCAAGGTTGCTGATCATCATGACAAAAAGTGCGCCGCATGTCAACTTGGCAAACAACCGAAGCAGTCATTTTCAAGCAAGTCAAATCCTTCAACTACAAGATGTTTGCAACTGCTTCACATTGATCTATTTGGACCAGTTTCCACCGCAAGCATTCGTAGAAACAAGTATACTCTAGTTGTGGTGGATGATTATTCAAGATATACATGGGTAGAGATGATGATTACAAAAGATGATTGTTATGATATTCTCACTACCTTATTTCGACTGCTCCAAACCCAAAAAGAAGATGACATCGTTAGTGTTCGATCCGACAATGGAACAGAATTCAAGAACAACGGTGTTGCTCGATACTGTGAAGATCATGGGATAGATCACAACTTTTCAACCGCCGGAGTTCCTCAACAAAATGGCGTTGTTGAACGAAAGAATAGAACGTTGATTGAAGCGGGAAAGACGATGATAGCTGAAGCTAAATTGCCTAAGTACTTTTGGGAAGAAGCTATCAACACTGCATGTTTTACTCAAAATCGTTCCCTCATCAACAAACTTCACAACAAGACTCCGTATGAACTTTGGCGTGGTAGAACTCCCAACATTGCATTCTTCAAGATCTTTGGTTGCAAATGTTATATCCTCTACAACGGAAACGAACATAGAGGTAAATTCGATGCCAAAGCCGACGAAGGTATTTTTGTTGGGTATGCCAAACACTCTAAAGCTTTTCGTGTTTTCAATAGAACTACATTAGTGATAGTTGAATCTGTACATGTTACATTTGATGAACATTCTCTCCTTGAGCCACATTTGGCTCCAAATGTTGCTGATGATTCTATTGAGTTAAATGATACAGGTGCTCCTATTTATGTTGCGCCCACTCAAGATCAGAATCTATCAACACAAGGAAATCCATCTACATCAAATGCACCTAATTCAATGTATAATGCGCCTGGTGAATCCTCTATTGCGCCTCACTCAAATGATGCGCCTCATGATTCCTCTTACGCGCCTATTTCTACTGCTGCATCTGGTGTAAACCCAAATTTCAATTCTGAGCCAGTTCAACCCCCAAATTTCAATGACTTTGAATCTGGTGAAGAGGTACCAATTGAAGACCTTCAAATTACTACAACTCAACCTAACTTACCTCCTGAAATTCGTGAAGTTAGAGGTCACCCAATTGCTAATATCATCGGTGATCTACAAGTTGGTGTTCGTACAAGGAGAGCTACAAACTTTGATGCTTACACTGCTTTTATCTCTCAAATTGAACCGAAGAAGGCTGATGAAGCGCTCCAAGATCCTAATTGGGTTGTTGCAATGCAAGAAGAACTCAATCAATTTGAACGATGTAAGGTTTGGACTCTTGTTCCAAGACCAAATGATCAAGGAGTGATTGGTACGAAATGGGTGTTCAGGAACAAGATGGATGAGAATGGAACCATCACGAGAAACAAAGCAAGATTGGTTGCACAAGGCTATAGGCAAGAAGAAGGAATTGATTACGATGAAACTTTTGCGCCCGTAGCAAGACTTGAAGCTATCAGATTATTTCTAGCTTACGCCGCTCACAAGAACTTCAAGTTATATCAAATGGATGTGAAGAGCGCGTTTCTAAATGGTGAACTCCAAGAACAAGTCTATGTTGCTCAACCACCTGGGTTTGAAGATTCACAATTTCCAAATCATGTGTACAAACTCCAGAAAGCTTTGTATGGACTCAAACAAGCACCAAGAGCATGGTATGATACACTATCCAAGTTTCTCATCGAAAAAGGCTTCACTCGCGGTAAAATCGATACAACTCTTTTCATTGCCAAACATAATGGTCATAAATTACTTGTTCAAATTTATGTTGATGATATTATATTTGGTTCTACTAATGAATTGTTGTGCAAGCGTTTTGAGAAACTAATGAAGAGCAAGTTTGAAATGAGCATGATGGGAGAACTCACATTCTTCCTCGGCTTCAAATCAAGCAAATGAGTGAAGGCATTTTTATCAACCAATCCAAATACACAAAGGACTTAATCAAGAAGTTTGGACTTGAGAACGCTAAATCATACGATACTCCAATGGCCACCGGCAACAAACTCGACAAAGATCTAAAAGGTAAACGTGTTGATCAAACGCTCTATCGAGGTATGATTGGCTCACTCCTTTATCTTACTGCTAGCAGGCCCGATATTATGTTTAGTGTTTGTGTTTGTGCTCGTTATCAATCCGACCCTAGAGAAGCACACTTAATTGCTGTGAAACGTATTATAAGATATCTCTCTGGCACTGTTAACCTTGGACTTTGGTACACCAAAGATTCGAACTTTAAACTTGTAGGTTACTCAGATGCGGATTATGCAGCGTGCACAATTGATAGGAAAGCACAAGTGGCACTTGTCATTTCCTCGGATATAGACTTGTGTCATGGGCGAGTAAGAAACAAGCTTCAGTATCTGTCTCAACAACCGAAGCCGAATATATCGCTGCGGGAAGTTGTTGTTGTCAAATACTCTGGATGAAGCAGCAATTGGTGGACTATGATATCATCGAAGAAAATTGTCCCATCTACTGCGACAATACATCAACAATTGCGGTTTCTGAAAATCCTGTCATGCACTCAAAGACCAAGCACATCGACATCAATATCACTTCCTCAAAGACCACGTGGAAAAAGGCAATATTCATTTGGAACACGTGGGAACCGACTATCAAATCGCCGACATTCTAACTAAAGCACTTGACGCGAAACGGTTCATGTTTTTGAGAGGTGAAATGGGTATGCTTGAACTCAACTAAATTCAATATAGTTTTGTCAATACTAATGATTTTTATGTTGTGTTGAGTTATGAGTATATTAGGTACAAATGATTAAATCAATTTTCAAGGAAATTATGCGCCATCTATGCGCCTTACTAACTGCGCGCCCATCTCTCGTTTTCTGCGCGCACAATATCTGCGCGCCTATCAATTCATGCGCGCGCTCAAACCATCTTTGCGCGCCTTGATGTGTAATGCGCCTTGATGAATAATGCGCCTAGATGAGTATGCGCCTTGCTGAAGTAATGCGCCTCTTCATGCGCGCATTAACTATTGCGGCTCAATCATTTCTCAAAATTCAATTTCAATGATTGAACGTAATAAATACACAAGTACCAGGTATGTTCATTCTGTTCATTTATTATAGGAATCTATGTCTTTTGACATTCCTTTAATTGTTCAAGGGTACTTGTGCAATTAAAATTTTCCCTCGTTTTACGCTTTTCGAAAATTTTTATTTTCTGGGATATATTTCTTGCACCCCAACTTACACCAAAATAGATGTTTTTGGTGTTTGTGCAAAAATTAGTCAAAATTGCTCATACACTTAAAGGGAAAGTGGAGCAGTTTTTCAAAAACCTAAATGTCACATCATGACACTTTAGGTCATTCAGCCATTAATGCCCTTCAAATCCCAAAAATCCCTCATTAATGAATGTCCTTTTTGTCATGATGAGCCGCCATTTTCAAAATCCCTCATAAATGCCAATCCTTTCAACTTCCCATCTTTTTAATTTTTGACTGTTTTTTTTCATATCAGTGCAAGTTTTTAATCTAACCTATAAAAACACATCAACACCTTACTCCCTCCTACCTACTCTATTTCTCTCTCTCTCCCCGTCTCACTCCCTCTCTCCCAGACTCGTCTCTCTCTCTTCATCTTCATTTTTCTTCTTCATTTTACATTCATATATATAAGTTTATGGGTCCTAAGAAAGCATCAACATCTACACAAGACGATATGGTATGAATTCTCAACCTTTAATCTCCTTATATTTCTGTTTTTTTTCGTCATTTTCAGTGATGTTTTTCGTTTTTTTTTTAAACCCGGATTCATTTTCTTTGATTTCTCTTGATTCGATGATCCGTTTTCTATATCGTTTGTTGGGTTGTGTTCTATTCTTGATTTCGAATCTTTTAAAACCAACATTTTAACGATCAATGCTCTGTTTGTTACAAATCTGAGTTTTTTGTTTTCAAAATTTTCAAAATTTTCGGGCATTCTTTTGATCATTGTGCTTTCATTATTGATTTGTTCTTATTTTTGTTTGCATATTTAGATTCCTTGTCGTCATGCGGTCATTTTGATATATTATTTGTCTAGTTTGGTGAAGTTTCATGATTTTCGTGTTCTTGGTGTTCTTCGAGCATTCAAGGGTCGTTCTTCGTGTTCTTCGTCATTTATGCATGTTTTGGTCTCTAAAAATTTTTCTAACTTGTTTTCGAAAATTTGAACTTTTTGATTTTCATTTCTTTCATTTGAATGCTTGTTGTTTGTTTTTCTTACTAAGTAAAAATTTTCACGTCATGCGCCTATGTACTTCTTTATGCGCCATTTTTTTTATGCGCCTGAATGATTTATGCGCCTCTACTTGTATATGCGCTTAAATCATTCTGCGCCTAAAAACCTATGCGCCTAACTTCGTACTTAGTCAAATTTCGTTGTTTTAATTTTTCCTTAGTATTCACATAGAACCATATTATGCGCCTTGTAACTCTATGCGCCTTCAATATTTTATGCGCCTAATTCAATCATGCGCCTTGATTCTCTATAATTTTGTGCGCCTGTTTCAATTATGCGCCTATATATTTCATACGCCTATGTTACTTTGATCATTTTATGTTTCTATGCGCCTATATCACTTCTAACATCAATCATTTTTTTCAGGACCTTGCAAATTTCAAACTTGAAGAAACTCTTGATCTATGTGGAGTTATCTGGTGAAGTGATGGGAAGAGAAATAATAGAGACTCTGCGCGTCGCTGGTCTGCTCCCTTTATTCACCATGGACCAAGATTTTTCTCTGCGCTCCTCGTGGATGAGTTCTTCTCCACTGCTGTTCTAGTGGAAATTGACGTAAATGGGGCGCACTCACTACCGGATTGAGGCGCGCCTTCAAAAATTTGACGTCCATAATTTCATCATCTGTGATTCGACATTGCTCGGATTTTCCATCTACCGGTGAAGCTCGTATATGGGCGCGCCGATGACTTACTCAATTGATGATCAGAACAAGATGGCTGCCTCACTTCTAAATATTCCCAACGCTTCAAACAATATCAAAAACACCGAAATTCGAGATGGTGGAGAACTCTTGACTCACATCGCTCACTTGGTGGGAACTTCAATAGTGTTCAAAACTGGGATCCCGTAAACCGATTCACGGTTGAACAATGGGAATACACAGCTGCTGCATGGCCAAGGAGAAGCTTCACTGGCCTCATATTCTGTTC